>PISX010005873.1:0-103071 GCA_004024625.1 Mellivora capensis | reverse complement strand
CCCCCCCCCCTTAAGTTGAGCACTTTTGTTTTTGTAGCACCGTGAGATGTCTCCCTGTTTAATGTACAGTCCTGGAAATACCCAGATGATCCACAATGATGATGGCTGTCCACTGTCACCTTCATCCAAGTGATAGCCCAGACTGCTACACCTGTGTCAGAATTATCATCTTTACCCAGACAGATCAGCCTGGCCTCTGGCACTGCATGACAGTGATCGATTTGGCAAACACATTCTTTTCACTCCCCATCAGTAAAGAGGATCAGATAATTTGCATCGACATGGAAAAGAGAGCAGAGCACATTTACTGGAGCTAGGACCCTTCCTCTCCTCTCGGACAACATTGGCCACAAAAACCTTGCAGTGAGCGGGAGCATATGCAAGTCCACTGGATTTGTAAGTCACGCTCCCGCGTCGAGCAGGAAGTAGCAAGAAATCTGGGTGCGCTGTTCTGCCACCTGTGTGCCAGAGGGCGGGGCAGAGACCCTGAATAATTCTGGGTCCTGCACACTCATGATGTTTTTAAGGGTCCAGCGGTCCACAGTATGTCACGACGTCCCCTCTGAGATCAAAGACAAGTCATTGTGCATTGCCCCTTCTCCATGAGTAGGGCCCAGAACTGCTCTCTCCTAGTGGATGCAGTGGTACTCAGGATACCTGTGCTAGATAAAGATGCTGTGGGAAACCTCTGACAAGCCCAGTGGGGGAGTCCCAGCGTTCTGGGGTGAAGTTATGACGCAGAGCAGAAGCCACTTGCAGTTTGAGGAGGAGCTTCTGGCATGCCACCGGGTGACCACAGGACATTATGTGACCGTGTGGCCACAACTGCCTGTTCGAGATGGGGCGTTATAAGTTCCCCACGTCTGAGTCGGGTGCCCCCAGCAGCGGTTCATCAGATGGCAGATAATGTAAGTGCGGGTTCGTATCCAAGAGCGCAGATAAGTCACCCGAGCTGGTGGCCCAGACCCACAGCTTACCTAGCTCTGCGGCACTAACACTTCTCCTTCGGCACACACCTCTGCCTTCGTGAGAGGGTCCCTAAGACTGGCTGATACAAAACTTGGACCGATGTGCAAGGGAACCACTTGATGTTTTGGTATAAGCTAAAAATAGATCGCTTCCACCCTGGGGGCTGTCCCTGGGGGTGGTGAAGTGAAACCCCCCAGTAGACAGCGCTGTGCGAACCACAGGCGCTCACCCGAGTTAAGGGATGGGAGAGACCTGAGGTAAGGATATTCCTGGGCAGCGGTGAGTGGTTGGCTGTTTAGTTAGGGGCAAGAGAAGAGTAAGTCTGGAGGACTGGGGACAAGGAGTTCGGGGAAAGGTGTGTGAACATGAGGGAGCTGGGCCGAAAGTAAGCAGATCTTCGTGTCTCACAGGAGCCGACCCAAGAGCCCCCTCCCTTAAGGAAGTGCAGACAACCTGGTAGACCCGATGACTTTTCCAGTAGGAGTCAGCCAGCCTCCGTCCTCCCCAACCCTAACACTTGCACAGTGGGGCCATGGCCAAAATCGTCATGTTGGCAGAGATCCAGGCTTGGGGGGGCTCCCTCTTGCTGAGACTTATGTCACCAGGGAAGCTGCCACATGCTGACCGGTCAGCAGGAGAGATGGCACCTTCATCAGTAGCCCTCAGTGACAATACCTCTATTGTCCCCTCGACGAGACCAGCCACTCACCTGGCCGGCATCTTGTATCAGTCCTTTTCAACCAAGAGGGGAGGAAGTAGGATCAACACCTACTCCGGACATAGATTTCTTTTCCTGTGCCTAAGCCTCCTCTGCCAGCTCTGCTTTGCAAGGGTTTACCAGATGCCTGATAGATCTCACACACCATCCCCTCAGCGTGAGGACCGCACATCACAGTAAAAGTGGTGTGACAATGGCTTATGGCTGTGACCCTCTATACCCGGTACAGGTCATATCACCCGGAAGCAACTGGCCGGGTGCAAGACTGGAATTTTCAGCTAAGGCACTAGAATGCTAGAATGGGACCATCACCCTGCAGGGCTGGGGTTCTATCCACGAGGATGCGGAGTAAACATTGGACCAACGGCCCATACATGGTGGTCTGTCTAAATTGCTAGGAGACACTGGATGGAAATAGGAACGGCCACTCTCAGCATCACTCCCAGGACCTACATGAAGAATCTGTCCTCCCAGTAGCTGAAAAGTTATGCTCTACTACATGACCATCTCGGGGGTGAGCGAATTCTTCCTCCAGGCACTGTAAGAGCTCAAAGCTATGACCACCCTCTGGTCCCCTTTGAACACTATCCCGATGGACCAGCAGGCGAAAAAAGGAGTGACTTTGCTGGTGGGGTAATTGACCCTAATTACCAGGAGGAGGTCTGTCGTGCCGCGCAGCGACGCAAAGAGGAGCCCATCTGGAGCTCAGGGTTTTCCAGGGCATCTCTTGGTGCTTATATACTAAATGAAAATGATGACGGGGCAGTTGGTACAGCCACATCTGGACAAAAATAAGGCAGCTGAAGGCTCAGACTCCTCAAGTCTGAAAGACTTAATCACTCTAGCAAGCAAGCAACCTAGGGCATTTAAAATTCTTGTTGAAGGACAGGAAAATCTAGAATGAGCGGTGGAGAAGGAAGAAAATCTCAATTACGGGTCCAGTCGCATCAATGACTTTAGCTTATTCCCCTGGTTTTGTGCACTAAGCCTTTAGAGGAATTGAAAGAACCCGAACAATTGGACTTACAGTGTGACAAGAAAGGACCTGAGTGATGCGAGAGGCTTCTGTAGCTGACCCCTCCCCTGCCCCACGTCACATACCTTCAGCCACAGGTACGAGCTGACTCACCCCAGTCTGGCAGCGTCCCAAGTCAAGAGGGTACTATGTGATCTTCCTACTCTCTACAGCAGGGCTTTGGTCAGGTTTTGTTTTTTTAAAATTTATTTATTTGACAGAGAGAGATCACAGGTAGGCAGAGAGGCAGGCAGAGAGAGAGGGAAGCAGGCTTCCTGCTGAGCAGAGAGCCCGATGAGGGGCTCAATCCCAGGACCCTGGGATCATGACCTGAGCCGAAGGCAGAGGCTTTAACCCACTGAGCCACCCAGGCGCCCCTTTGGTCTAGTTTTTGAAAATGACCGCAAATTCTTTGATGTCCATCCCATCAAGAGGCCTTGTCTATCTCTCTGACGCTTGGATGTGCGAGTTGCTTTGGTCGAGGTGACATTAGCAAACACCACCAACAGAGGCTTGAAAAGTACTTGCTCACTGAGACCTGCCTTTCCAGTTGTTACCTGATCTATGGGCACAGGCCGATATGGTAGAGAGAGTCAAGTAAAGGCACCACCACCAAAGATTTAAAACCTACAAGGATGGGGGCACCTTGGTGGCTCGGTGGGTTAAAACCTACAAGGATGGTGGCCCTTCCAAAATATTAATTCTACTCACCTGTCTGCCATCCACATGACCTAGAGGGGTTATGGCAGATGGCGATGGACGAACGTTCGCTTAAACAGGTGACAGCTCCAACCGCAGCTGCTCTTTTGGATGTGTCGTTTTCACTGGAGCAGACCAACGAAGCCTCTGGAACTGGGTACATGGTTATTGGTGTGGTGAGCGGATTGATCTCGATACCTATGAAGACAGAAGACGAAAGGCAGTTCAGCTCTTGGCGATAAGGATATTAGCATACCTCCACAGCTTGCCTCAGTGCTACGTTAGCAACCGCTCTCCGTTCCCACGCAGTCTGGAGGGATTTGATCGTCCTGATGGCTTGTGCGAAATCATGGCGGTCCCCCGTGCTGCCGGTGTCGTGTTAGTTGGACCTGTTACACAGGAAGCGGCAACTGCCTGGAGACACCAGTAAGTCTCAGATGGATAGATAACGGGAAATTTAATCCTAGAGATTAAATTTGACCTTAAACATGGTTGCCATGTCAGTCAGGTTTTTAGAGATTCAATGGCGTGGACCTTCTGAAACATGTTGCTCCTTCTTGCATCTGCGAGCACTGAGCAGAGGTACAGCTGGGTGTCTGTGTGAGAGGCCCAGCTACTTAAGGGGGCCCTCTGCGTGTACGAGCTAACAAATACTGCATCCATTTATATAGCGATCCAAAGACTTCCAATTTTGAATAGCACCCAGGACAAGGGACCGAGCACTTCGCAGAAGGTCAAGGACGCCTCTTGAGCCACAGAGCCAACAGATCTAATGGAAATGAAAGTACCTGGATTGGGTTAGAGTACTATTTGGCTTGTCTGGCGATCCTCAATAAGGGAATTGCTGCAAAGTCATCCAGCATATGGAGCAGAGCTGCACCCTTGTCCGCACGTGAGGAGCAGCTCCTTGTAAGCTGTCAGGCCCTCGTAGACACACAGCAGAGGATCACGGGACACACGTGCCCATGCAACAAGGGTTCCCCAGCACGAGCCGTTATTTGACCTACTGAGTCATGACCGAGTCCTGGGACAGGTACACGCAGGAGCAACCCGTCACGTAAGGGAAGTGACACTTTCAAAACCAGGCTCAAGACGGTCCAGAAGACATGAATAAATTCTGTCATAGATGCACCCCGTGTCCGCCTGTTCACACCTATGGCCTCATGAGGAGTTCCCAACGAGCACTCGACAGAAAAAGATGCACTTGGGCCAGCGACACACTTGCGAAACTTCCGGTTCTTGTCCCTAAAATTCTGCCAGATTGCAGGTGCAGGGGGTCCCTCCCAGGGAAGAACACTTAACCTGAGGTTACTGTTGGTTTTGCCAGTTGTCACTTGGCTACTGGTTGTCACTGGTAAGCTTTCCTCTGAGTATCGTGCAGCTTTGGGTGCTAGTGAACCAACAGATAGGAAGGTGCTAGATTCTAGTGACCGTGAGACGCTGTGGTTGTTCCCCTATGATGGAGGCAGGGAGAGATTTTCCAGAACTTGGGGATTCACTGGGACATCTGCCCTTAAGACTTCCAAGAGACTGGCCACCACTTGAAAGGGGGTCTTTGATTACTTGGAATGATACCATCCTGTTCTCATTAAGAAGGAAAAAAGTATAGCATGGAAGCTAGATACAGAGGGAGGAGACGATCTAGTGAAGCAAGGGGAGAAGGGCTGTAATGGACACGCGCCCCTCCGCTGCTTGCTCCTCCCAGCTGCCTCCACTCCCAGATGACTCAGCTAGGGCCAGACTGTCCCCTGGGTATTCCGGACTCTCCTCCTTTGCTATCACTTTGTAGTCAAACAGACCCAACACGTCTGTGGGTTGCTGGCCTCCTCCTGCCCCCGGATGAAGCACCGAGCCCCAGGCTGTGGGACCTGCAGTCTGGCCGCCGAAGGACCCAGCAAGCAATTCAGAAGCGTGAGGAAGTGAACTCGTAGGGCACACTTTAGCCAAAGGAAAACCAACGATGGGAAGGATCTAATGCCCTTTCTCTCCTCTCTCTGAAGTGCCAAGGAAAACTCCTTCCAGTTTTTCCAAAGAAGCCCCACGAACCAAGCAAACCCATGCGCTAAGTGGTCTGCTCGTTCCCTTGGGGCTCACGGTGACATGGCAGCCAGCATGGCAGCGAACCATTTCACCCTGGGTCCTGTCTTCCCTTGCCTTTCTTTGTCTCCCTCCCCTTGCTGCCTGGGTGGGTACCTCTCCCCTGAAAAGCGTGAGTATATTTGTCTCTGCCTTGGTTGTTTTCTGGGAAACCCAGACCAAGCCATACCTCATTTACTTATTTTTGTTTTGAGGTTTTTATTGGATGAAGTCATTAAAGTTGTGCTCTTTTCTCTCTGTAATTGTTTCCCAGAGCATTTCCATGATCATTCGTTTTTAGAAGGTCTTCAATTTCAGTTATATCCTCCCTAATTGTTTAACGGAGAGGTAATTTTTTCCTTTCAAGATGGGAAGGCTTTTTTAAAAATTGACTTCTGGTTTTATTACACTGGGATGACGTTTGTTTATATTATTTCTACTTTATGGATCTTCTTGAGACTTTCTTTGTGACCTGGTCATCCAAAGTATGACGGATGTTTTGTCATGAGTATTCAACATACACTTAAAAATATGTATTTTCTGGGGCGCCTGGGTGGCTCAGTGGGTTAAAGCCTCTGCCTTCAGCTCGGGTCATGATCTCAGGGTCCTGGGATCGAGCCCCACATCGGGCTCCCTGCTCAGCGGGGAGCCTGCTTCCCCTCCCCCCCTCTGCCTGCCTCTCTGCCTACTTGTGATCTCTGTCTGTCAAATAAATAGATAAAATCTTTAAAAAATATATGTATTTTCCTTTACTTGGCAGCACAGTTTAAATTTATATGATGTGCCTTCTTGGTTCTGTTGAACGCCTGACTTATTGCTTCTGTCAGTTTAACCTCGATTGGCCCAGAGTCCAGGAGATAAAAGAAGACATAGAAAAAATAATAATTAGATGTAACTAGACGGTGGTGGGGGGGGGGCGTGAGGAGGGGAGAACACTAGAGAGCCCTCCAGAAGCGTCAGGCAGTGCCCCCTAGAGCCAAGCCTGCGGGCGCCCAGGCCAGCAGTGTCATTCCCCGGGGGGAATGTGTGTGTGTGTAACAAAGTAGGGCTTCTGTCCCACAAGGCATGTGTGAAAATGTTCACAGCAGCTTTATTCCCCAACTGGAAGCAAATGCCCATCGGTAGTAGAATGAGCAGATAAACTGTGGGATAGTCAGACAACGGATAACCCGCCGGGAAGGGAAAGTACATCCCGCAGATGCGTGCAGCACCAGGGGTGGATCTCCCAGAGACGGCGCCAGAGAGAGAGGTCGGGCGTGGGAGAGGACAACGCCGATGGGTCCGTTCGTGTGACCCAAACCAGGCCAAGCTGACCTATGGTAACAGGTTAGGAAGAGTGTCCTTCTGGGGGGCATCTATTGCCCGGGTGGGGGACACAAAGGAATACTGTGCAGGTCCTGACCCGGAGCTACCAGTTTGCAGATGTAAAAACGATGCTTGAGGTTTGCGCGCGTCCCTGAGCGTGAGAGCCCGTCAGTCACCGGCTTTCAGATCACGTTAGGTCACCCCGGAGAGTGACGTGACTGTTTTGTTTTTCAGTGTCAATGTTGGCCTCCCGGTTTAAACGTCTGTTTAAAAAAAAGAAAAGGTTGTAAGTTCCCGTGAAAAAGTGTGGGACATTTCAACAGGTTTCAGACTTGTTTCAGCGAGTACGTCCGCAACCGTGTCGTGGTCTGCGCCCTGCTCTTCCTTGGACGGCTCGTCCGTGCCATCGGGGCTGATGAGCTGCCCTGACCTGGTGGTGAGAGCTGGGTCTACACCCTTAGCTCCGGGGGAGCAACCAGGCGGCGCCTCCCCTGGGCACACGCCCCGCTGCCACCACCAGGGGGCAGAACCAGCGCGGCGGAACAGAGGCCCCGCCAGCCCTGGCTTCCAGATCAGGTGTCGGCAGGGCCTGCCATCCCCAGACGGCATCCAGGGAAGCCTAGTGGGCAGGGCTTCTCTCGCCCCAAGGGACCCTGCTCTCCGAGGCTCTGCTGGGGGCTACGGGCTCCTGGAAAGCCCCTCATCCCTCACCCCCAGCTCTTTCTGCAGCTATGGTGGCCTCCGTGTCCAGAGGCACCTGCTCTCTGAAGCTGGGGGTCCCACAGTCCCAGACAGTCCCAGGGGCCACAGCCTGTCCGAGCCCCCATGGTGGCTGCACCCTTCCCAGGAGCTGGAATCTGGGCCGCCATCCGCCAGCGGCAGCACCTGGGCCCACAGGTGGGCTGTGTGGGGCCTGTGCCTTGCTCTCCAGGGCCGCAGACAGATGGGAACGGGGTGGATGTAGAACCTATGAGCTTAGAACATCCAGAAGGGGAATCTAGAATACGACCAGCTCCGGGCAGCAGGGAGGGTGCTGGGCCGTCCCATCCGCCCCAAAGCCTCTCAAGAAGGGGGTCATCATATTTGCATCTTACCCGTGAGCAAACAACCAGCCCAGCGTCCACTATCCATGGGCACCCCCAGGGGTGACCCAGCCTGTTCCTTGTCCCTGGGCCCAAGGACCCCTCCCCACCAGTGCAAGGGGGAAGGGGCTGGCGCTCAGCTCGGGTCACCTCCTCTCTCTGGGGCTTCTGCCCCCCCACCCCGATTTTGCTCCATCCAGCCATGGTACCCTGCTTCCCGGGGAGGGCCAACACTGCTGCTCCTTTCAGTCGGTCTAGAAGCTCACAAGGCGCTCCCCCTTGCTACAGAGTTCTGAAACAACCCGTGCATACTTGGGGAAAATGAACCCCCCTTCTGTCCTTCCAGGTCCCACCAGGATCTCTGCTCGGGCCACTCATGCACCTGACAGAGCAGCCCCCTCCTCCACATGGGTCTGGGGGCCCAAGCCAGAAGCCCTCCTGGCTAAAAGGGGACTCTTGCACCCCCAGTCACGCTAGGGACCGACCCCACGGTTCCTGCACACAGTGGGCTGGGTCTCTACTCGGGAACAGGATGAATAGGAGGGCATGGCCAGGTCGATGGGGCTGGTCCTGGCAGGCAGTTGTGGCCCTACAAGTTCACCCTCCCCTGAGAAACAGCCGCCCTCCTGGTCCAGGAGCCCATCTGCTGACCACACCTGACCCCTTTCACTCTGTGGCCCAGTGGCAAGAACCACATCTCCACCCCCACCCCCCTGGGTACTTGTTGGCCCCGTGTGGGCTCCACCTTCCTGCGGCTCTGCCCCAAACCCACACAAGTCCGGGGGGCCCACAGATGGTCCCTGCCCAGCCCTCCTGGCTGCGCTTTACCAAGCTGCAGGCCCCCAGTCTGTCCCTCCCTCCCGCCTGCCCCCAGCCTGTCTCAGCCTCCAGCCTCCATCCAGACCTGGATGGGGCCCCTCACCAAAGAACTGGCAGAAGGATTGACCCATCAGGTGGGAGAAGTCCCCGTCCTGCCCCCAGAGGCAGGTCCGCTCTCCCATCTCCAGGTGACCTGGTCCCCGTTTGATGTAAAATCTTAGGCATCCTTTCCTCTATTATACAGACTTTTATTAAAAACATTTTTTCTTAAAAAATTTTTTTTCTAGCTTTAAAAATGCTTCACTGGAGAAAGTATCCAAACTAAATAAAATACTGAAATAAAGAATTGTGGGGTGCCTGGGTGGCTCAGTGGGTTAAAGCCTCTGCCTTCGGCTCAGGTCATGATCTCAGGGTCCTGGGATCGAGCCCCACATCGGGCTTTCTGCTCAGCAGGGAGCCTGCTTCCTCCCCTCTCTCTGCCTGCCTCTCTGCCTACTTGTGATCTCTGTCTGTATCAAAAAAGAAAGAAAGAAAGAAAGAATTGAATATCACACACAAATCTCAATAGACTCAAGCACTAGACATAGGTCTTTTTTTTTTTTTTTTTTAAGATCCACTTATTTTGAGAGAGAGAGAGAGAGAGAGAGACGGGGGGGAAGAGCAGAGGGAGAGAATCTGAAGCAGACCCCGCACTGAGTGTGGCGCCCACTGGGGGCTGGACCCCACCACCCGAGGCCGTGACCTGAGCCAAAATGAAGAGTCTGATGCTTCGCCGTCTGGGCCACCCAGGCGCCCCCAGACATAGGTCTTAAACGCCCTCCCCATCCCCCGCACAAAAGTGCTGTTCTCAGAAATCTGAACGAGGAAGCATCTCATGGGCTGAAAGTCTTGGTTCACCTTGAACAAGATCTTCGAGGTAACAGTTCCACTCGTGGGGAACGCAGGGCTCAGAAAGAAGAGATTCTAAGGAGTTACGTGGAGTAGAGATGGGACGTCCCCCTCCCCTCAGCCCAGCGATGCTCTCACGCGCCCGCCCAGGCATACGCCATGCCCGCGTTCTGGTACAAGCACGTGTATATTTATGCAGCGACTCTGCTGTAGACATCGCTCTGCAAATCTGCACGTTCCTCAATGCCGTGCCAAGGACACTTTCCCCACCCCTCAGGATGGAGTCAGCGAGTCGTCTGAATGGCCACACTGTCCTTGGTAGTGGACCTGTTTCCCTCTTTCCCTCTTGCTGGATATTTGGGGATTTTCCAGTGTTCCCTACAATGAGAGTCTTGTGCGTGTGTGTGTGTGTGTGTGTCCTATTATTCTGAAACATATATTCCCTGGAAGTAGGATTCATACCTCAAAGATCTTATTTAAGGCGAGCCAAGACTCAATGTCTTCCTTGCGATACGAAACCCAGCACAGACAGACACTGTCTTGTGTTTGAGGAATCTGCCAGGTTCTTGTTCTGTGCAGGAATCTAGAGACATGATTGCGCACTCCGCCCCCCCGGCAACGCTTACCAAGTACGACAGAGTTCCAGCTTTCTATCTGAAGTGATCATCTTAGAAATATTGTAAGACCCTTCACGTTAAATACCATATTCACTGAAACCGAGAAATGAGAGAGGTGGTAACAGTCATAAATGTGCGCACAAGTCCCAGTTTTGCAAAATTTACACACTCGTAAGTGATCTGACTCAACAACTCACCAAGTCAAATTCTTTGAGTTTCATAATTCAGAATGATATCTTTCCCTCCATGATTTCAGGGGAAAAGACACATCTTTAACTCTTTCTTAGGTTCCTTTTGTTAAGTACATAGACTTTTATTTTTAAGGATTATTTATTTATCTGAGGGCGTGAGAGCAGGAGTGGGGAGGAGGGGCAGAAGCAGGCTTCCCGCTGAGCAGAGAGCCCTATGCGGGGCTCGATCCCAGGATCTCGGGATCACGATCTGAGCCGAAGGCAGACACTTCACCGACTGTGCCCCTAGATGCTTCACCGGGTGCCTCTAGACTTTCATTTTTAAAGCCAGGCTGTGGAAATTCATTACTTGGCCACAGAAGCTGAGGAGCTTAATTTTGCTGAGACAAAAAAAGAAGTAAATGAAAAGGATCTTAATAACAGCTTATGATATTTTTTCTTGCCCAAAGAACAGAAACGCTTTTCAATGGATGCTGCAAAAATGAATTCCAGAAAGAATTACGTCAATGCATTTTTCCAGGGATAACGTAGCCAGTTTCCTCACAGTTTTGCCAGACCTGGAGGCCATTATCTTGTTTATTTTTTGATCATCTAGTAAGTCCAAAAAATCACCACATGTCCATGTTTTTTTAAGAACCAGCTTTACCGAGATATAATGGGTGTGCAATAAAGTGCACATATTTAAAGTAAGCTGTAAGCATATACTCACGAGGCCATCACAGTGATGAGGAGAATTAACATAGCCATCATCACTGGAAGTTTTCCCGTGGCCCTTTGTAATCATGCCCCCAGCCCTCCCCAGGCACAGGCAGGGAGCCAGCTATTTGCTTAGCCAGATCACTTAACATTTTCTAACAGCGAGGTGGCCAGCCCCCAGAACGTTCACTCACTGACCTGGGAGTGTAATTTTGCATGTCCCTGTGGAGGACCCCTTGGTAATATCAGTTCCGCTGACAAAGCCTCCTGTGAACCAGCCATCCCCCTTCCACAGATTTATCTTACCGATCCTCTAACATCCATGCACAATGATACGGGCGCCAGGTCAGTTCCTTTGAGTGCAGTAGCACAATATTGGAAACTCCCTAAATGCCCATCAGTAAAACCCAGGGAAATAATTGCCAAACCTGAACGGTGGAGTACTATACAGCTGTAAAAAGGAGGAGGAAGTTCTCTCAGTCCTGACGCAGAAATACCTCCGAGATAGGAGGTAAAGGGGAAGTGGGTGTGCAGGGTGGGTGGTATGCGTCCCTCTTTCCTATCTGGGAGGCAACCATGAGCGCCCTGACCCTGACCTTGCCTCTTTTATTCTCCCCTACCCGTCAGCTCAGGAGAAGGAGGAAGCACTCAATAACCATGACGCTCTCTGTCTTCGCAGTTTTGGCTGCTCGAAGTACTTTGTCTAAGTGGACTCACTGTCTTTCTCTAGCTGTGACTGGCTTATGTCACTCAGCATAATGTCCTCCAGCTTCACCCAGGTGGTAGCCTATTGCAGATTAATTAAGATGGAATGATCAATTCTGTTTTTAGACTTTTTCACATCTGCATAATTAATTCCACCTTAATCCCGTTGTATGTGTATGCCATGCTTTGCTTATCCATTCTTCTGACCACGGACGCTTTGGCTGCTTCCGTGGTTTCGCTGTTGCCAGCGGTGCGGCTCTGAATGTGAGTGTGCAGATGTCTCCTGGAGACCTTCCTTTCCCTCCTTTAGGGCACATACCTGGAAGTGGGGCTGCTGGATCGCATGTAGTTCCTCATTTAAGTTTTCAAGGAACCACTGTTCTGTTGTCCACCGTGGCTGCACCACTTTCCATTCCCACCAACAGCGCACGAGGGATCCAGTTTCCCCACATCCCTGCCAACCCTCGCCATCTTTCCTTTGATGGCGGCCATCCCACTGGATATGAGTTGGTATCTCCTTGTAGTTGTGGCTTGCATTTCCTTGAACATCTTTTCATGTTCTTATTGGCCATTCATATATCTTCTCTGGAGAAATGTCTAGTTGAGTCTTTTGCCCATTTTTGAACCAGGTGGTTGTGTTTTGTTATTATTATTATTATTGAGTTTTAGGAATTCCCCACATAGTCTGGATATTAATCCCTTATCAGACCTATGGTCTGCAAATATTTTTTCATTTTCTCCCCTTCTGTGGGCTGCATTTTTATTCTGTGGTTTGTGTCTTTTGATGGACACATTTTTAAAGTTTTCATGAAGTTTAATTTGTCAATTTTTTATTTTGTTACCCATGCCTTCAGTGTCACATCCAAGAACTCACTGCTAATTCCAATGTTGTATAGCTTTTGACCTATGTTTTCTTCAAAGAGTCTGATAGTTATAGGTCTATCATTTAGGTCCTTGATCCATGTCAAGTTAATTTTTGTATATGGTGTGAGGTAAGGGTACAAATTCTGTCTTTTCCATGTAGATATCCAGTTTCCCCATCAAATTCAAAATTTTCCATTTTCTATTTCTGAAAATAATGTCATTAGGGTTTTGATAGGAATTGCGTCAAATCTGAAGATTACTTTGGGTGGTATTGACATTTTGATAATATTAAGTCTTCCAGGGTGCCTGGGTGGCTCAGTGGGTTAAAGCCACTGCCTTTGGCTCAGGTCATGATCCCAGGGTCCTGGGCTCTCTGCTCAGCATGTAGCCTTCTTCCTCCTCTCTCTGCCTGCCTCTCTGCCTACTTGTGATCTCTGTCCATCAAATAAATAAATAAAACCTTAAAAAAATATTAAGTCTTCCAATCCATGAACTTCAATGTGTTTCCATTTATTTATATCTTTATTTTATTTTAGCAATGTCTTGTAGTCTGCATTGTGCAAGTCTTTCACCACCCCCACACCCACACTGTTAATTCTTAAGTATTTTCTTCTTTTTGATGCTATTGTAAATTGTTTTGGTTTTGTATTTTCCTTTTCAGGTTGTTCACTGTAAATAGAAATGCAACCGATTTTTTTGTGTTTTGCCTTTGTGTCCTACTTGCTGAATTTATTTATTAGTTCTGATGGCTTTTTATGGAGTCTTTAGGGTTTTCTACATATAAGATCATGTCATCTTCAAACAGATAATTTACTTCTTTTCCAAAGAGGACGCCTTTTATTTCTTTTTCTTGACTAATTGCTCTGGCAAGAACGTCCAGTACTAGGTTGAAGGAAGGTAGTGAACATGGCCATCTTTACCTTGTTCCTGATCTTGAAGGAAAAGCTTTCAATCTTTCAGCAGTGAGAATGATGTTTGCTGTGGGTTTTCTTTTTTTATGTGTGGCTTTTATTATGTTGAGGTATTTTCATTCTATTCCAGTTTTGTTGAGTGCTTGATTATTAAAGGGTGATGAATTTTGCCCAGTGCTCTCGCTGCATCAGTTGGGATGATCAAGTGGTTTCTTACCTCCATTTTGTTGCTGTGGTGTACTCCACTGATTGAGTCTCATATGTCAAACCATCTTTGCATTCCAGGAATATATCCTGTTTGGTCATGGTGCATGAACCTTCTAATGTGCCACTGAATTTGGTTTGGAATATTTTGTTGAGGATTTTTACATCAATGCTTATAAGGAATACTGGTCTGTAATTTCTTTTCTTGTGGTGTCTGCCTGGCTTTGGCATTAGAGTTATGCTAGCCTCACTGAAAGAGTTAGAAAGTGTTCCCTCTTCAATTTTTTGGAAATGTTTGAGAAGAATAGTATTAGTTCTTCTTTAAGTGTTTGGAAGAATTTGCCAGTGAAGTTATCAGATCCAAGACTTCTCTATGTTGGGAATTGTTTTGTTTTGTTTTGCTTTGTTTTAATTTAAGCAGTCTCCACACCACTGTGGAGCCTGATGGGGGTTTGAACTCACTACCCTGAGATCAAGATCTGAACTAAGATCAAGAGTCAGACGCTTAACTGACTGAGCCACCCAGGCACCCCTATGTTGGGAGATTTTTGATGACTGATACAATCTCCTTACTAGTATAGGTCTATTCAGATCTTCTATTTCTTCATGACTTGGTTGTGGTAGGTTTCCTTTTTCTTGAAATTTGTCCATTTCATCTAGGCTATCCAATTTTTTCCTGTACAATTGTTCATACTACTCTCTTATAATCCTTTTTATTTCTGTAGGAATCAGTGGTAATGTCCTCACTTTCATTTCTGATTTTAGTAGTTTGAGTCTTCTCTTTTTCTTACTCCATCCAGCTAACAGTTTGTCAATTTTGTGATTTTTTTTTTAAAGAATCAACTTTTAGTTTCATTGATTTTTTTTCTGTTGACTTCCTATTTCCTCTCTCATTTATCTCTGCTCCAGTCTCTATTGTTTCCTTCCTTCTGGCAGCTGTGGTCTCATTTTGTTGTTCTTTTTCTAGCTCCTTTAGTTGTAAAGTTAGCTTATTGATTTGAGACCTTTCTTATTTTTTAATGGAAGCATGTATAGTTGTACAATTTCCCCTCTGCACAACTTTTTCTGTGTCTCATAAATTTTGTATGTTGTGCTTTCAATTTCATTAATCTCTAAGTGTTTTCTAATTTCCCTTATGATTTCTTCTTTGATCTCTTGGTTGTTTAAAAGTATGTTGTTTAATTTCCACAATTTTGTGGATTTTCTAGTTTTCCTCTTGCCATTGATTTCTAACTTCATCCCACTGTGGTTAGAGAAGATACTTTGTATGATATTTGTCTTCTTAAATATATTGGGACTTAATTTGTGGCCTAACTTATTTCCATTCTAAATAATTCCCCTTGTGCACTTGAAAAGAAGATGTGTGTTGTTGGATGGGATGATCTGTGCATGCGTGTGTTTGTGTGTGTGCATGCACGTGCATGTGTGTGATCTGGTCAGTTTATTGTGTGTTCAAGTCCTGTTTCTTGCCTTATCTTCTGTCTGGTTGTTCTATCTGTTGGGAGTGGGAGATTGAAACATCTGAATATTATTGTAGAACTGTCTGTTCTTCAGTTCTGGCAATTTTTCCTTCATACATTTTGATGGTCTGTCATTAAATGTGTAGATATTGTAATTGTTATATCTTCCATTTACTTTGAATCTTTTATTACTTGCGATTTTATTTTTATCCCATTTTTTAAATTTGAGTATAATTGACATGCAATGTTATGTTATTTTCAGATGTACAACTTGGTGATTTGACAATTTTATACATGAACATCATATTAACAGATAAATTAGTCTTCGTCTCTTGTAAACCTTATTGATATATAGTCTATTTTGTCTATTTTGATATAGTCAGCTGTTCTGTTTGGGGGGCTATTTGCATGACCCATCTTTTTTTATCCTTTCACTTTCTATCTGTCTGTGTCTTTGGATCTAAACAGAGCCTCTTTCTTGTAGGAAGTATGTTATTGGGTCATATGTTTTTATTCATTCTGCCAGCCTCTGTGTGTTGATTGGACAGTTTAACCGTTTACATTTAAGGTAATTACTGATAATGTGCTGGGGTTTTTTCTCTATGCCATGTAGCTTTCTTGTCCTTCATTTTTGGCATTACTATCTTCTTTTGTGATTAGTTTTTTTTTTTTGTAGTGAAATGTTTAAGTTTCTTTTGTGCATATTGTATAACTATTTTCCTTTTATAGATAACATTTACCATCCTAAGGTTATAACACCCTTATTTGAATTTATACCAGCTTAACCTCAATAACACACAAAAACTCTGGTCCTTTACAGCTTTTTGGTTACTGAAGCACAAAATTACATCCTTACACAGTGCTGTGGTGTCAGTCCCAGTCTGTTGGTGGTAATGCCCTCAGCTAGGAATGTCTGAGGTGCTGGCCCAGGCCAGCATTGCTCACAGAGAGCTCCATAGCCATCTCCCTCAATGGGGCCAATTATAACTGGGCCAGCCCTTGATTTCTTATTGTGATGAGAGGATGTACTCCAGAAAAAAAAATCAAGGAAATTTGAGAAAGCTTTATTTCTCACAGGTTTTGGAGGGCACACGGCATACCTGAGGCCACGAGGTGAGGTCAGGGTGGGGAGAGTAAGACAGGGAGAGGGACAAGGAATGTGGATTTGGGGCTCTCCCTCTGTTAGGGTCCAAGGGTGGGGTTTCTGGGGTTTTGTGGTGTCTCTCATTATTGCCTAATTTGAAGCATTTACCAATGGGAATCAGGGTGTGGGAGGTTGGAGGTCAGTCAAGCGGTCAGTTATCTAGGTTGCCCCCAGTTGTCTGCAAGGGGAATTTCCTGGGTGTGGTTGGCCTCATTCCTCATCTGGTGGTTTTGCTGTGTCTTGCAGCTGGCAATCTGTTTATTCAAAATGGGTGTCTTTTGAAATGAATCCTTCAGTGAACAAAAGCTTAATGTTGGGCACTCCCACCTGTGTTCTTGAAAACATAAACCAATTATTCTTTGAAAGGTATTAGTCTTCTAAATTATGTAGAAAACAAGATTTGGAGTTGCAAACCAAGTTACAGTAATGCTACCTTTTACACTAGTAATTTTTTTTAAGTTATTAGACTCCTAATCATGTAGAAAATCAACAAATGTACAGTTCTAAACCATTGTTGCAATACTAGCTTTTCTAATTGCCTATGTATGTATTTGTCTTTATGGAGATCTTTACTTCCCCATACGTCTTCAAGTTGCTGTCTGAGGTCTTTTCATTTCATCTCGTAGGACCTCCTGAGCATTTATTGCACAGCAGCACTTGCAAAGTCTCTCAATTTTTGTTGATCTGGGAATATGTTCTCTCTCACTTTTGTCAGATATGGGATTCTTGATTGATGTTTTCTTCTTTTAGCCCTTTACCCATATCAACCCACTGCCTTCTGTCTGCCAGTTTCTTTAAAAAGTTATTTATTTATTTATTTTGAGAGAGAGTAAATGCATAAGCAGGGGGGAGGGGCAGGAGAGAGAGAATATCAAGCAGGCTCCCCACTGAGCACGGAGCCCAATACAGGGCTTGATCTCATGACCCTGAGATCAAGGCCTGAGCTGAAATCAAGAGTCAGACATATAACCAACTGAGCCACTCATCGCCCCTGGCTTCCAAAGTTTCGGATGTGAAATCTGCTGATTATCTCACTGGGACTAACTCTGATGTGATGATTTGCTTCTCTTGCTGCCTTCACAATTCTCTTTTTCCTTTGAAAGTTTGATGATAATGATAATGATGATAAAGTTTGATGATGATCCAGTGTTGATCTCTCTGAGTTCATCTTACTTAAAGTGTGTTGGACATCTTTAAGATGATTGTTTTAAAGTCTTTCTCTGGTAGATCTGTCATCTGGTCTTTTTCCAGGTCAGTTTCTTTTTCTTTATGCCCTACTCTTTACTGTCTGGTTTCCAGAGGGAAAGAAAGTAAAAAATGAAGGGGCAAAAGGGTACTAGTCCCTTAAATTTCCTGGAAGTCACTTCAGCAAGAGGGGAAGGGTCTCGCTACAATGTGGAGGAGGTGAGACAACAGAGGCCCCTCACTTCTTGTCTGCACTCTGTGACCAGACGCAGCCATCAGTGATCAGAGCACAGGTCCCAGTATTTGGAGGACGTGGTCTTTTTGCCCGCCCTGACTCCCACAGCTGTGTGGAGGCTGCTCCAGGAACAGGTGCATAGCTGTCTGCCTCGTGGCAGGTATGGGGGTGGGATATGGGGGGTTGCTATTGTGCTAAGAGCTGAGATTGACCAAAACTAACTTCACTTTATTGTCCAGGTCTTGCCCTAGAAGTTGCAAGCCTCCAACAAACTCCACAGCTCCAGAATTGTCATATCAAACAGATTTTCCTGGCCCATTTGTTGTCTAAGTTACGGAGGCAGATTCCCAATGCTTCCTACTCAGCTCTCTTCCCAGTATCTTCTCTGGGATATGTATATCTTATAGAGACATTACACAATGCATATATGGATGCATAATCTCCCCAAATGATAGGATTGTTCATCCAGAAAATAGAAGAGACTAAACTAAAAGCCTCTTAGAACAAATAATACAACCTGATAAGGTCACGTATTACGAGATGAAGGAGCAAAACTCACTGGACTAACACTTTATGCCCAGGACCTAGTAAGATAAGTTTTATGGGAAATGGTCTGCTTCACAGTATCGGCTAAAACTATGAAAAGAACTGGTAAACACCTATATGATAACAGCTTCATGGAGAACAGCCAAAACCAAAAAATCAGGAAGGAGGACCAGAAGTCACAGGTTGAAGTGAAAGGGGCTGCCTGGTGTGTTGGGGGTGGGGGTGCTGGGGGTACAGAGGACTGACTTCTTCATGATAAGCCTAAAACTGTTATTTGACTTTTTAAACTATGTTTACAGGATAGTCTGGTAAAAATTTAAATTGAAAATGTAAAAATTCACAAGACAGAACGCATTTGTGAGAAGTTACGAGGCAAGTTTGGAATCTTGAAATCACATTTCGTTAAATAAATATTCAAATGCCCTCCAGGAATTTTGTGCCAAGTTACAGTCTCCCCAGTGGCAAATGCCTGTATTAACTTTCCACACTTCACTCACACAGCCCTGGGCGTGAGTGTTTCCTCCAGAGCAGGGCACCTAGGGAATGACATTTGAGTTCAGGCTCGGAATTTGCACAATCCTGGGAGTGAGAACCTCCTTAAATTTTGTGTCCTTGTGCCTCACTTCATCCAAGGCCTGGCCCTGAGTGTGTCCCTGGGTCATTACAGGGATTAATACCACCACTGAAGACTTGAAAGAAGTGGAACTGGGAACACCTGTCACATTCCCACATGTCTACCTTGCCAGGATGTTGGTTGGATCCTGGATTAGTACTGTGATGCAACCATCATTCTACTTTCCATCTCTGTGAATTGATCTTTTTTTTTTTTGATCCTAACATTCCACATTATATCACATTGGCCACCACATTGATGACTGACTGGATGTGATAAGAAATAGCAAGAAATACGTGAGATGTCTTAAGAAGACATGCGTGAACCTGAGAGTGGGAGACATTCCTTCCCTCCAAAAACTCAGGAGCCTGTGATTTCTAAGTTTCTGGGAGTTATTTGGTCTGGTGGATTTTTTTAATATTCTCTCTAAGGTCAAAGACAATTTGTTGGGCCTGTTGACATCTACCATGAAAAAAAAAAAGAAGCAAATGCTTGGTAGGTCTTTTTAGATTTTGGAAACAACACATTTCAGCACACTGTGCTGTTGTCCATCTAGCTAGTTTCAAGAGGAGACCAGGAGGGAAGACTCTGCAGATCCAGGCTGCTCTAGGGCTCTGGGATCCGGCAGGTCCACCAGGACTCAAAATATCCCTGACTGGCATCAATGGGAGAATCAGAGCCAGATCTCTAGAATTGGGGACCAAGTCTATGTTCTCTTCTGGAGATGACTGTTTTCCTTCTGAGAAACTGCTTCTGACCTTACCTGCGATCCGATGGAGACTGAATATGCCCAACCATGGGACACTGGTGACCATTTTGCCTGAGTTTCCCATCATGAGCTAAAAGTTGTTGTTAGACCCACCTCGCCATAAGGTTTGGTGGGGGTGACCACATTTCATCATCATATGGAAGTAGCATGTGAGAGTCTGAGCTCAGGCACGTCCATGAGGCACAAGTCATGTACACGGAAGGTGGCCAAGATGTCTTCAACAGCAACTCCTGCTGCACGGCTTCCCCTCCCCTCGTCTGTACCTGTGGCATCCTGGGATGGTGAACAACATCCTGGGATGTTGAGTTGAAAACTCAAGCCTACTTGACTGATGGGTCTGCGCGATGTGCTAATTCCATGAGAACGTGGACAGCTGCAGCCGCAGCCGCAATCCGTGGGCGCCCTGAAGGACGTGTGGAAGGAATGTCCCCCTAGGGTGCAGAACTTAGAGCAATACATTCGTGTGTCCGCTAGATCTCGACCGAAAGATGGCCAGAGGTGCAGATCCATGCTAACCTGGACAGTTGCTCACAGTTTGGCTGGATGGTGAAGGACTCAGGGAAAAACAAACAAACAAATAAAACAGAATTGGGAGTTTGGTGACAAGAAAAACCGGGGAAGAAGTGGGTAGACGGACATCTCCAAGTGGGCTGAGATTATGAAGACATTTGCACACTGTATGAGCACCCACCCAAGGGCACCCTCCCCAGAAGAGACCCTTCATCATCAGGTGAGAGAATGAAGCTCTGCAGAGAGGCCTGTCAGCCTCCGTCTTTGCTTGCTGGGGCGCCATGAACGAGCACCACAGCCTGGGGCATTCACACAACAGAGACGGATGTCGCACAGCTCTGGAAGCTGAAGAACAAGCTGGTGGCAGGCGGCTTCCTTCCGAGGCTGGGAGAAGCCTCTCTTCCGTGCTGGTGGCTCTCTGGAGGGCTGACGCTCCTCGGCTTGGAAAACATCACCCCAGTCTGCGCCTTCTCTTCACATGGAGTTCTCCCAAGGCATCTGCCTCCACAGCCCCCCCTTCTCTAAAGGCACAGTCAGACTGGGTTAGGCCCTACCCTAAAGACTTCATTTTCCTTCCTTCTCCTCTGCGAAGATCCGATCTCCAGCTCATGTCGCATCCTCAGGTACTGGGCACTAGGACTTCGGTATGAGTTGGGGGGGCACAATTCAGCCCCAAACAGCCTCTTTCCCCAGCCACTCCAGTGCTTTCTCAACGGACCCACGAACAAAGCAGCTATGGTGACAGGGACAGAGGCTGTTCGTGGGCTCAGGGACACAGGCTTCCTCTTACCAGGCGCCCTGGCCCCTGCCGAGCGCCTCACCCGACAACCGTGCAGACCAGCGCTTAGCCCTGGAGAAAGCAGCCAACCGCCCCGGACCGCTTCTGTCTGGGAGGGGCAACGGGTCACCCTCCGCAAGAGACGCGTTCTGGAATGGCCTGGCTTCCTCGCCCTCGTCCTGCCGCCGTTGGCCCCACGCTTCCCGGGCTCCCAGGAGGCCTCCTCCGCCATCACGTGTCCACGCGGCCCTGCTTCTGACCCCGGGGTCAGGTCTCCGCCGGGGACGGTGTGGCAGTGTGGGCTGCAGTGTGGGCTCGTGGCCGTGGACTTCACTGGTGTCCCCACCCCCCCTCACCCGGAAGCGGCCGCCGAGCAAAAGGCCGCGCGCCCCCCCGAAGTGCCAGTTACGGGCCAGCTGGGGGACGGCACGGGCAGCGACGGGCTCTGCGTCTCGGGGTTGCCCTTGGGTTGTTAGTGTTATTAGGACCCCCAGGGATGGATCCAGCCGCTCGGCGCGTCTCCCCGCCGCCAACAAGCGCCTTCCGTGTGGGAGGGACAGGTGGGCCGAGCTCGGGGCCGCTTTCACGACGGCTCCGTGTGTGCAGAAGAGCCCGTGCGGGAGCGGAGGGCCGCCCGGCCCCAAACTCCTCTTCCCTCCGCCCATGTGGGCTTTCTGGAGCTTTCTCCCGTGGCCGCCGGCGGAGGGCTAAGCTCCGTCAGGAGAGGGCGCTGGAGAGACAGCCCAGGGGGGCGGACGGCGCCGCGCGCCTGCGGTCTCCCCGGGGAGCGTCCCGCGCCGCCAGCTCCGCCGGTGCGGCCGACCTGGGTCCCGGGGCGCGACCTCCCAGCAGGTTCTGCTGGCAGAGCACCTCTGCGAACCGCACCAGGGCTGCACCCTCTCCAGGGAGGCCTGAGACCCAGTGCGGGGGCTGGGGGGCTGAGGAGACCCTTCTGGATTTACGCCTTCCTTGGCGCTCTCCCTCAGTGTCCCACTTACCTGCTCTGCCTGTATTTTTAGGGTTCTCATCCTCTCGCTAGCTGAACCCTTGTGACCCCAAGCCCCTGCTACAGGCTTCTTTAGAAGTCCCCTGTTCCCATTTCTGGGGCGGTCCCCCCTCTTGATCGGGCCCTATGATTGATGGAAAGACTAGGAAGTTGCTCGGCTACCAACATGGGCCGTTGGTTACAGCAAAGGAGGGCCCCTGGGTGGGCCGAGCCCGGCGCAGATGCAGGGTGGTAGAGTCTCGGGCTGTCCAGGAGACAGCAGGCAGCTCCTTATGTGCAGGGTCCCTTCCCTTATTTTTTAAAGATTTATTTGTTTATTTTTGAAAGAGAGAGCGCGCAAGCAGGGGGAAGGGCAGAGGGAAAGGGAATCTCCAGCAGACTCCCAGCTCAGCGCAGAGCCCAGTGCAGGGCTCAGTCCTACAACCCTGAGATCATGACCTGAGCCAAACACTCAACCCACTGAGCCACCCAGGTGCTCCATTCCCGCCCGCCCCCCATTAAATGATGTCACCAACCATCACCATCCTGTCCCTGCACCTCCACTCTGTGTTGAGCTGTGTCAGGCAACTGACTTGTGTTTTTAGTTCTTGGGGTGTGGGTCTGGAGTTGCTGGCCCAGGGAGCTACGCGGAGAAACTCCTCTACATTCGGTCCCACGAAAGGTCAGAGATCATGCCTGGCCCGCCTGGTCCGTGACTGGATAGGACCGGGTGATCCGGGGATGGGGGCGACCCTGTGATTCACAAGGGAAGCACTTCTAGTCACGAGACAGATTGGGGAAAATGCCACAAACACTCCAGTTTCCCCAGCAAAGGGAATCCTGTTTCTCTTGAATGTGGACCTGGTCGTGTGAGTGTGACTGGCTTTGACCACAGGGTCATTAGCAAATGTGCACAAGTAGAAGCTGGAAAAGCACTCGTGTACTAGGCTCACCTTTGCTTGTTTCCAGAACCTTCCGGCCTGTGTGTGAACAAGCCCAGGCTAGCGTCCTGGAAGAGGAGAGGCCCCAGGTGTTCTAGCCATCCCCCTTGACCCTGACAACCCCCAGGCCCTCAGGGTGTCTCTGCAGGGACAGTCACTGCCCATATGGGAGCCTTGACCACCTGACTCACTGCCGTCCTTAATGGACCACCCACCTAGAAGGCTCAGAGAATCAGGGAACCTTTCCTTCCTGGGGTCATGCCAACACAGCCTTCCCACCTGAGCTCTGGCATGACCCATCATAAGCCTGATCCGTCCACTGAGTCCCAGGACTGTCTACTGCTCTAAGGTGAAGGCCAGAAGCCAGGAGCTAAAGCCGATCGGTGCCCACCGAGGTTGGCAGGCACATTGTCTCGCTTCTCTTCACCCTTGCTGCCCTCACTGCCTGGTCTCTCCCTGGCATCCTCAGAAGTCATCTGCCCCATGATTCCGTCAGCGTTCTTGGGGCCTTCTGCATCCACAGGCTGCCTCCTGGTTCCTGGAGCCCTCAGCACTCCCAGTGTCAGCACACGGTCTCAAGGTCCTACCTTCCTCCCCAGCCCCTGTCCTCAGTGACTGCATCACTTCTATGACCTCGGCTGCAAGGATCCTCCGCTGTGGCCCGAGCCCTCTGGCCTGGCACTCCCTCCCTACTGTGACTCTATTCCAGCAGTCCCCCACCCGACCCTCCTCTGACCCAGTCTGATTCCACAGCCCCTCCTGCCTGCCCAGCCCCCAGGACCATGGCCGTGACCTCTCCGATGAGCCCCTCTCCATGCTGTAGCTCTGCTCATCCCTGGTGGGACCGCCTGACCAAAGCCCTGCTCTCAGTTAAACCCACTTCTGGGACCCCGGGTGGACTCCCGAGCACTGAACTTGGCTGCAGAAAATCTCAGGCTGCAGATGAACCCACTTGAAAGGGTACTTGACCTTGATGGGCAATCCCGCCCCCGAGACCCTGGACCTCATCTCCTCTCCCCTTGAACACCCCACCACACTGGCTTCCATCCTCAAATAAATGTCAGATTGTAGAATGTTGATGTGTAACACATTCATGTGGTTCAGTAATAAAAATTTAAAATAGGATATATGGTGAACTAGCTCCTTCCCAATCTGTCTCCCTCCCCATCGCCCTCCTACCTCTTGCTCTCTCCTTCCCCATTCCTGGTGCGCGCACACACACACACACACACACACACACACACATCCCTGTGTGCCCACACACTCACAAGTAATCGCTCTTATTAGTTTCTGGCGTATTCTTCTAGGCTGCTTTAATGCACACACAGGCAAATACAAATGAATATATTATATATGTGATGTGTAAGGTACCAGATTCTCTCTATATATTTCCCCACTTTTATTTATTTGGACACAACACACCGCAAACTGCTCTGCATTGTGCTTCTCTCTCCAGGACATTCCGTATTGGAACAATTTCCACACCAGGACAGAGGGAGCTTCCTCAGGCTTCCGTACAGCTGTATCGTTCCCCGTTGTCGGGTGCCCGGGGGCTACTGATGGACAGGTGGGGGGTTTCCAACACTTTGCTACTACACGGTGACTGGCCTGGTACCTGCATCACTAGGCATGGATATTAGAGTATGGATGAGATTCATTCCTGGAGGTCGCCTGGTGGCCCAGTCCGTTAAGTGTCTGCCTTCGGCTCAGGTCATGATCCCAGGGGCCTGCATTGAGCTCCCTGCTCAGCGGGGAGCCTGCTTCTCCCTCTGCCGCGGACTCTCCCTCTCTTTGTGTGTGTGCGCGCACTCTCTCTCTCTGACAAATAAATAAAATCTTTTTTAAAATTTCATTTCTGGAATGGCTGGTTCACAGAGTTTTGCTGACGTGACCCATGCTGCCAGACGGCCCTCCGTGGGCGCTGGGTAAAACGGCCCTCCCAGCACAGCAAGTGACAGTGGCCCGTGGCTGTCAGCCTCGCCGCGCAGACTGTTGTCACCCACTTGGGTCTTGGACGATCTAACGAGACGTGCTTTCTCTGCAGACCTTTCAAATGTCACTCCCCAAGTCTCTCCCCGGGCCTCCTCCTGCTCCCCTCAGGCCCTCCTCATCTGGGAGGTGACACCACTGTCCCCGTGGTTTGCTTAGGGGCGTTGCTCTTCTCTCACTTCAGAAGCCAACCCCGTCTCCCCCACCATCGCATCCCTCCTTGACAACATCATCTCCCCAGGCAACGCCAATGCCCCTTAGAGATTCTCCCGGCCTCCCCCCAGCCCTCTGTTCTCCAGGCAGCACCCGGAAGGCTCTTTCTGAGTCGAATGCCACATCAGTCCCAGCTGCCTCTTCAAAATCCTCAGTGCCTTCACGCTGGAGTGAACCCCAACTCCCAGCCCCAACCAGGGTTCTCAGACCCCTGCCTCCCACCTTCACATCCCACTCCCAACCCAGGTGCTCTTTCCCTCAAACTGGCTCTTTCCGTCCAACTGGAGCCCTTCCAGCACCACCACCCCCCTGCCCTTTGCCCCCACTGTTCCCTCCCCTGCACGGCTCTGTCCAGGTCTGTGTAAGTGGTCTTGTCAAGTCTGGGGTCCCAAACCAACCGTCTCCTCCTGCGTGAGCAGCCTCATGGCCAGAGCAGGAGCTGCCTCACTGTAATCTGCCTCAATCTCTGAGTCCCTCCCACCCCATCACCCACTGCACTTGGACCTGAACTGTTTGTTTGCTGTTTCTCCTGCACCGCTGGGAATGTCAGCCCTTCAGGCGGCCTTGGCCAACTCCCCCAGCCCTGCTGGGGTGGGGATGGGGGAGGGTCGGAGGGCCCCATCAGTGACTGTGACCCTACGACTACAGATTCCCTTCCTATTCACAGGGGCCCCATGTCCACATATGAACTTAGAGCAGGTGGCCACCCCCTGTCCAGGCTGTCCCCTCTGTGCCCTGAGCCTGGTGACTCACTCCTCCACTGGGGTTGGATCCTTCCCCTAAGGGGATTTTCCCGCAGGGGTGGGGGAGGAGGGGAAGGACAGGGAAGTTCCTGAAGTGGAACCCTTGATGGTAGCACACCCTGTGACCTCGTGTCCCTTGCGCCCCTTCTAGTCCCCTTTGAGTCCTGTTCCTCATTCCTCCTGGAACTCTGCCTGTCCAAGGGGGTGGGGGTGGGGCAGAGGTGGGGCTCTGGGGTCCTCACCCCACCCCGTGCTCTGAAGACCTCCACCCGCTGCGGCTACAACCAGTCTGGGGTCCTGGCTCCCCCAGCCTTTCATGGCTTTAGGTCTATCAGGTAAGCCTGGGTAGAGGAATCTAAAGCTGGTTCTGGGTGCCTTCACTCCCTGCGGGCAGTACCAAGGGGGAAGGGTGCACTGGCCCTGGCAGCCCTAGCGCCCCCCGCCCCCACCCCTAGCTCCTCACTCCCCAACCCCCACTCCTGCTGCCCCTGTGCAGACCTGTGGGCCCAGGTGATCGGAGGGAGAGGAGGATCCCAGGGTCCCAGTTCCCCTCCTTCCTTGCTCCCCACTGCGAGGCTGCTCCAGCCCCTCCCCCCTCCACTGGAACTGGCTGAAAGGGCCCCCAGAACTCCAGATGCCACCTGTGGCTCCTCTGGGACCCCTCCCTCAGCCGTGTGGAATGGAGGGGATCTGGTCCTTAGGGACCCAGCCCTTCTCCAAATCCTGGACCAGGTGAACTAGTGTGCAGGTGAGCTGGGGCCATCTCTGGAGACAGACCGTGGGGCTCCTCTGACCATAGCTGCAGCTTTGTGAGGTCAGTTCCAGAAATATAAGGGTAGCTTCCCACTGGGTCCTGTGGGTGGGCTTGAAATGACTGACTGGGGTCCACCCCACTCCCCCCTCCTCCTCAGAAGGCATGTAGGGGAGACCAAAGGGGCTTATGGTCCCCTGTTTACAGGTAAGGAAACTGGGGCACAGAAGAGTGAAATGACTGGCCATGCCCCATAGGCGGAGCCGGCCCCTCAAAGCTCAAGGGGGAGGAGGCACCATAGGCTGGACTCACAGGGGGTCTGACACAGAGCCTGGGAGACAGGATTTCCCAGGCCCAGGAGCCTGAGAAAGTCACCGCTGTCCCTTCCTGCTCCCCAAATAAATCACTCCAAGCCACTTTGGAAATCAGTTTTCTATTAAGCTGTAAAAACTGAGACCCTGTCCAGAGTACATACGTACAAAAGCAGTACTATCAAAAGTAGTATTAACATCAACCACACAAACTCCTACAAACGTACAAAGGCCCTTGTGCACCATTTACATGGGCCAGTTCCTGGCCACAGTACCTGGAAAGTGGAGGCGGGGGGCAGGGACAAGCCCAAGGGCACTGGCTCCAGACCCCATCTCAGCATGCTCAGGGGCACACGGCTGAGTCCCACCGTAAGGCTCAGGGGGCCTCGTGGGTCAGCAGGGGTCTAGGCGCGTTCCTGGAGCCACGTTTTCCCGGGGTGGGCTAAGGCACCATTGGGGGTGGGGGGAGGCCAGGGGCAAATCATGCCCCCACCCCCCAAGCCCACGCCCTAACAGCTGCCACCTGTGACTACATCAGGGTCTGTGGCAAAGTACCTGAGGTTACAGGTGCGGTAAGGCTGCTAATCAGCTAACCCTAAAATAGGGGCTGATCCTGTATCATCTGGGTGGGGCAAAGGTCAACAAAAGGGTCCTTCAAAGTGGGAGAGGGGCCAGGAGTGGAGGTCCGAGGTCCGCAGTGGGAGAAGATTTGACTGGCTCCTGTTGGCTTTGAAGACGGAGGGAACCACGGGCCAGGGAATACAGCCAGCCTCTAAAAATCGGGAGAAGCAAGGAAATTCCCCCCAGAACCTTCCAGAAGGAACGAGCCCTGCTGACACCTTGGCTTTAGCCCATGAGACCTGCATCGGACTTCTGACCTCTAGGGCTGAAAGCTAAGTTTTGGTTTCAGCCACCATGTTTGTGGAAATGTGCTCCAGCAGCAAGAGGACACTGACCTAGAGGCCAGGGGGTCAGAGGTCAAGTCAGCCCTGCCCAGACCTCAAGCTGACTTCCACGTAGAGGCCCCACGGAGGGCCCCTGTCCGGGCCTATCTCTGCGTGGAAGACCCAGGATGTCCAGGGTCCAGATGAGTTCGTTGTTTTCTTCTTTCTAGCTCTGCCTTCGCTTCCACGGACACACTGAGCCCCACTCACTACATCCTGGGCCAGAGGAGGCGGGATGGGCAAGGCTCAGCGCTTGGCAGCTGGGAAGGTGCTCAGGCCCAGCCATGAGGAGGACAGTTACGATAGACTGTGGAGGGGCCTCCTGGACAGGAGGTAACCCGGGATCTCTGGGCCACACTCCCTCCTGGCTCCCCCCTTTAGTACACACACGATCAGTCGGCATCTACAAGGAGTTTCTCGGGGATGAACTCATGGCCTCCCCACGATGGCGCCCCTGCCCACATGGGCCTATCCAGTCCAGCTGCCCAGGGGCTCACACCTTAGCCAAAGCTGGGCAGAAGCAGAAGCAGGAGGCACGGAGCCTGCTGAGGGGCCGTGAAGTGGGGTGGTCGCCCACCAACGGGGCGGTGTCCGATGCTCGCTGGGGGATCCCAAGTAGGCCAGGCCGCAGGAAAGCTAACCGACCTTTATAAGTGAAAATAGGGGCTTGGAAGACTGGTGCATCCCCACGCTGACGTCCAGGATGCTTCGGATGCTCTTGACCTCGCTGCTGGACAAGTTGCCCTTGATGGCCAAGATGGCACTCAGGTGGCCTTTGCTGGCAAGGAGAGCATCCGTCAGTCCAGCCTCGTCCCCAACACCCCTACTCACACCTCTTCCCAGCTCCCCAGACTCCTAGCCCAAGCCACCAGGGTCCTGCAGCCGAGCCCCTGCCCACGAGGGGGTCGTAGTCTCCTTTTCCCACCGTGCTCCAGCAGCCCCGGCCACCTGTCCTTCCCTGGAGCGCACCAAACACCTGCCCGCCTCAGGTCTTTGCACTGGCTGTTCCCCCTGAAATGTTCTTTCCCGTGCTCCGGCGACAAACAGCTCCTTCTCACACTTTGGGCCTCAGTGAAAATGTCACTGCCCCCAAGATTTCCCATCTCTAAAGTCAGCACCTCCTGCCCTCACAACCTTGCTTAAATAATCTTTACAGCTCATAACTATTTCTTTCCCTGATTACTCATTATTATTAACCCTCATTAGGCCGTAAGCTACACGAGGGAGGACTGAGACCTGGTCTGTCTTATACTTCATTGTATCCCAATACCTACAACAGAGCCCAGCACTTCGCGGGAAACCGCTTAGTAACTGGTAGGATGGGCGGATGGACGGATGGATGGAGGAGGATGGGCAGATGGACGTTTGGGCAGAAGGTAGAAGGGTGAGAGCAGATGGATGGATAGGTCCGTGGATGGGGAGACGCGTGGACGGGTGTCTTTACGGGTGGATGGGTGAACAGGTGAGTGTGTGGATAAGCCGACAGGCAGGTGGATGGATGGAGGGGATCAAAAAGAGGCTAGACTAGGCCGGCCTGGGATAAGCGCCCCAACTCAAGACTGCTTGAACTTTCCCCACCACATCAGAGGACTCAGCCTAGACAGAGTCACCCTAGCTCACTGGATCACAGGTTGGGGGGTAAGCCTCCATTCTGATGACCCCCAGGCTGACCCCAGGCGTGGACCCCAGCTTAGCAAGGCTTCCAGCAGGTCCCTAGTGTCTCTGCTCTCGATTTCCCCTCTAAGGGGCAGTATCAGATCAGGCTAAAGGCATGGACTGTGGGGCCAGTGGACCTGGCTTTGGCATCTCGGCTTTACCCCTGGCTAGCTGCTTCAGATACCTTCCTGAAGCTTTCCAGGCCTCGTCTGCAGGGTGGGAATGAAAAGCATTCCCTTCGTGAGGCTGGAGTGAGCTTCCAGTGAATGAGCCACTGTAAACGTCTTAGCGCAGTGTCCAGCGCTCGGCCAGCCCTTCACCAGGGTTAACGGCTGGGAATGGAATCAGCCCTAGCAGCCCCACAGCCCCGAGGCCAGTTCCCCCAGGCTCTGGCCAGCGCCAGCAGGGCCTTGCGGATGGCCCCGTCTTGGGGCGCTCTGTCTCTCACCTGAAGTCGGGGTACCAGGTAGCATAAGTGGCCACCTCAATCTTGATGGCACTGGGGTCCTGCAGGCGGATGATCTCGGCGAGCTTGGGGAGGGCGTGATGAAGCCAGGTCGCCGAGGAGCCCTGCGGGCATAGGTCTGGTTGGAGGCGGGCCGCCCCTTCCCAGAGGGGCCCGCCGAGGGCCCAGAGATGCTCAGGTCAGAACAGCTCCAGTGGGCAGGGGGAAGCAGGGGGCCCTGCAGGACTTGGGGGAGGGGCAGGCAGGAGCCTACGCACATTCTGGGTGCAGAAGCGCTGGATGGCGTCGCCGTTGGCCAGGATGTGTCCGGCCAGCTGCTGCTGCTGCTCCACCGTCTTGAGGACCAGGCTCCGCTTGCTGAGGCGGGTGACGTACTCCTTCACCAGGTGCAGGTGCACGACCTCCACGAGCTCCTGGAAGGGCGAGCGGGCAGGACCGTGTGAGCCGCCGCTGGCAGGGAGCTCACCCCCTTTCCTCTGAGCCCCGAAGCCGGGAGGCCAGGGAGGGGCAGAGGCATATGTGTGCTGGCGTGTGAGCATGAGTGTGTGTTTGCAGGTGTACCTACCTGGCACCTGTGTTAGGGTGCATGTCCAGACTGTCCCCCATCCCATTATCCCCTCCCACCTGTGTTAGGGTGCACGTCCAGACTGTCCCCCATCCCATTATCCCCTCCCACCTGTGTTAGGGTGCACGTCCAGACTGTCCCCCATCCCATTATCCCCTCCCCCGCCAGGCCCAACCCCCAGCCCAGCGCCGCCTCACCTCCCGGCAACAGTCGAGCAGCTCCGAGAACTCAGGCAGCCTGTTGGCCACGGTGGAGAGGATTTCCTCCAGGGTCTCCTCCGGGGCCGCCCAGCGGGTCTGCGTGAACTTCTTGAACAGCGGCTGTGACGGGAGAGGGGCAGGATGTCTGGTCACACCCCACAGACACACACATGGCGACACACACACAGCCTGGCGCAGGGGTAAGGGGGGACCCGAGGACTTGGGACCCCGAGGCACCAGGGCGGAACTTGGGCCCTGTTCCCAGACCGGAAGCGGAGACAGGGCCCCTGCACCCATCTCAAAGGTCAACCAGCTGCCGCTCTGGGGCCGGGAGGCCATCTGCCCGCCTTGAGGCCTTTTCCATTGCCCCCCTCTGAAATAAATAAATTCCTGCATAAACAAGAACTTGTGCTTGGCTGGGCCTGTGAGGACCTGTGCCAAGTCATCAGGGGTCACCGCCCGGCCTTCACCCCCCATTGGTTACTCACAGCCTTCCGCCTTGGGCAGTTGGGACAGGGCAGGCTCCCGTGGAAAGTGGGCAGGGAGCGCCTATACCTTTCCTCCAGGGACCCCTGCCTCCCTCTCTGCTAAGGGAGCCAAGGGGTTTCTGTGGACTACTTGGCCCACGGCAGATAGGGCAGCGGCTGCCAAAGGCTCTGTGCATCCCCGCTGGAAGGGAGCCATGGCGATGGGGGTGGGGCGCAGACAGGTCTAGAACAGCTGAGAAGGAGTGCACAGGCCTGGGCTGAGTCTCTGCCCAGGGAGGGGCACGAAGCCTCCTCTGCGGGTTCCCAGCCCAAGGGGCCCCTGTGAGGCTAAGCCCAGGCTGAAGGGGTGGGGACGAGGTCAAAACTGCTCAGTGGCGCCCATCACCTGGGCCTGCGTCTGCCATCTCTCCCTTCCCGGCCTCTCCCTGCGCCGCCACCCCCCCACCCCCACGCTAAGCTCGGCAGGCTCCAGTACCTTCAGGTCCCCGAACAGGCGCTGGAGCAGGGTGTCAAAGCCGTGACTCTTGAGCTCACTCAGGGGGTCCAGCAGGTGGCCTGGGAGGTCCTGTGGGTTCTGCCACTTCTGCTCCATAGATGTCCTGAAAGGACACAGATGAGGCAGAGAGATCACACCAGCCCTGTCCAGACCAGAGTCTCCTACCCAGAGAGCCCACTGGCCCGAGGCAAATCTTCCTAAACCGTCTCCCCACTGTAGACCCCTCCGTGACTCCCCATTCCCTGTGGAAGCAAGTCCAGACCATCACATCCCTGCTCCGGGGCAGCACTCAGGCTTCCCACCCCCAGGAACACCTGCCACCACCTGCTCTCAATTCCCATCTGCCTAACGGACGCGGCCTCCGCATCCATTTCCTAGGGGCCCTACTAGAAACAAATAAGGCGTAGAGCCTTTGCGTGAATGCTTGACCCAGCAGCACCTGAAAAATGTTTGCTGTCGCCCCTCCAGACCTTACAGACCCAATTCCTCACAGCCAGGTGCTTCGTAATCCCACGTCTTTGCTTAGGCTGTGCCTCCCCTCCCCCTCCCAGCCATCCTCTTCCTCCAACAGACTGGCAGGTCCAGTGAGTCCCACTCCCACAAACCCCTCCTAGCACCCTTACCCCCTTACCGGAGGGACAGGCAGTTGTTGATGTTGGCGATGACATTGCCCCTGTAATTTCTCAGCTGTCTGCATCTCTCCAGAAAGTCATCAAAGGCTCGCTGGTAGCTGGTGAAACAGGAAGGGGCACATGCAAGGCCCAGCACAAACACTGGGACAATAGCAGCCTTGGCCCTGCCTCCTAGCCCCGCCCCGCCCCCCCCAGGCCTAGAGAGTGCGTTTCTGGTTGGCAGGCTCCCGACAGCCCAGGGAGGGGATGCCAGCCCCTAAGCATCGTGTAACTGGCTTGGCAGGCCAAGGTCAGAGCAGCCAAGGACCCTGCGGAGCTCCTGCTGCCCCTACTCCTCCCCTCAGATCCTTCTACCGCTGGAAGCCAGGACGGGTGTAGGGGAGTCAATGGGTAGATACAGGAGTCCCCAGAGGCAAGGGAGAGAGGCAGCTGGTGGGCTGGAGGGGAAGAGAGGCAGATGTGGGCTGGAGCCCCGGAGCACCACCAGAAGGGAGGCCAGGGCCTCAGTCCCCTGTGAGGCATCGTCTTTGCAGCTTCGGGCTTCCTGCTGGGCGGTCAGATCACCTGAGGCTCTCAGGGCTCAGGTGGAAGGTTCGGGGAGGACGGAAGGACTCCTGCTCCTAGTGACAGACACTTCAGAGGCAGGAAGGGGACGCTGATGTAGCTTGGATACCCACGCGGGACTCGAGGGAGCACAAGTGGCTCCGAGAGAAGTGGCCACAGGGACCACCCCCCAGCCCCCCACCCCCGCAGGCACCGGCAGGCGACACCCACCTCCTCAGGAACGCAGCCAGCTCCAGCAGCAGCATGTGCTTTATCTGCATGCCCAGGTCCAGGGTGATGCTCTCGGCCTTGGCCTGGCCCTGGGAGATGATCTGCAGGGGTGAGGGGTGAGCTGAGACCAGGGGAGGGGAGGGCGCCGGCACAGAGAGGACAGGCACAGACACACACACAGGGTGGGCCGTCGCACCTGGATGATGTCGATGGCCAGCTCGCTGTGGCAGTGGCCGTCCAGCCTCTGGGGAGCCACGTCCTGGGCCCAGCGCTGTGACTCCAGCTCCAGGGCTCGGGCCATCAGCTCCCTCACGCTGGTCTGGGGGCGGGAGAGGAGGGTCAGGGCAGCGCAGAGCCCAGCGGCCCGGCCCACACCGGAGTCCCTGTCAAGCTCCTGGCCAGCGTCCCGCCCGTCTCCGAGCCTCCCTGAGCTTCCTTCCTAACCCGCCCTGGCCCTGGCCCTAGCGCAGTGCAGACTCACCACCTCGTTGGACAAGAACGTGGCCTCCAGCAGCCGGATTTGCCGGGGGGGCAGAAGGCTCCCCAGCCGGACTCTCTGCAGCTCTCCTGACAGCTTGGGGCTGTTGAGGATGTCACTGAGGGCACAGGGGGGCTAGCGTGAGGAAGACTGCCCCCGCCTAGCACCTCGGCTCATCCAGGAGCCCGCCTTCTCGGCCTCCGTCTCTGTTGGCCCCAGAACTTGATGGCCCTCCGCCCCTCCCTGCTTCTCTGTCTCAGCTGATGGGGTCCAGATCTGCTCAGCTGGGTTCCAGTCAGAAGCCTTGGAATCTCCATGCCTGCCGGGACCCTCTCACTCCCGGCCATCCCTCCTACTGAAGCGGATCGGCCTCAAGCTACACTGCCCAATGCCCAAGCACCGCCATCTCTCGCCTGGCCACTGTGGGGACCCGCTCTCCAGCCATGGCAGCACTCCCTTCGCCCGGCAGACCTGACTCCCTTTGGAGTCGGGCCCCCTCCCTGCCACAAGGCCTCCAGCTCCCACAGACAAGACTGGCCGCTGGATGTCTACCCTGTCCCTACCCCATTCCCTCACTGCACTCCAGGCCCCCTGGCCTCGGGTGTCCTGTCTGCTCTACACCAGCACCCCCTGGCTGGCCCTGCTGCCCCCCAAGGGTGGGTCAGCGCAGGCAGGAAGGGCTGCCCCACCCCAGCTACTGCGTTCTTGTGGCGCCTGTGTGGGATCCGGGAGCCCCAGGGATGGCCCAGCCCTCCCTGGCACTTCCTCAGGGGCCTTTGTCTGCCTGGACATTCAAGAAGGGGCCTCTTGCCCTTCTCCCAGCCTGGCTGTGGCGGGGACCCTTTCCTCCCTGTATTCTGGCCACTCTGGCCACACAGGGCTCGACGGCAACCCGTGGGACTCCCTCTCTCCAGGGCTCTGCCCTGCTGGCCTCAGTTTCCTGCTGTGCCGACCCCAGTGGGCCCCAGGCCCAAAGGCCTGAGGTCACTGGGACAGGAAGACTGAAGTGCAAATGCTCAGTATTTCCTGGTGAGTCAGGATAAGCAAAGAGAAACTGACTCCCAACTGGCTTGTCTAGCCCGCAGCCCCTGCCCTCTGCCAGTTTCCCTGTGCCCTGCTGACTCACCCACCAGCCCCACGGCGCCCTCCCTCTGGCCCCTTGCTGGAGGCTGAGCCACCAGCAGCACCCCGTGAGACCACTGGCCACCCAGATGTGTCTCCAAGGCCCTCAGACGCTGCTCACAGGCTTCCTGCAGACTTTACCCTGGGGGCTGGAGTTGGCCCGCACAGGAACCCCCAGCCTCCTGTGCCCTGGGCATTTCCACCCTGCAGATGTGCTCAGGACCCCAGGGGGTCCGGGTGAATCAGAGGGTGCCTGAGGCACTCTGTTGGCAGAGCCAGCCTCCCACCCAAGGAGCCCTGGGCCTCGAACCCAGTTCTGCCGTGGGCTCACCAGGTGACCCTGCACAAGGGCCACGGGGCCCTGCTCTGCCCCTCCACGGTGCTGCCTGGGAGCGCCCCATACAGCCTGTCCGCTAGACACCCGCACACTCTGCACAACTCCCAGGTATCTGCGCTCAGCCCCGGGCGCTGCAGGATGACTACCCTGTTTGGGAACACCATCCTCCCTCCACCGACTTCCAGGCCTGCCTTCTCCCCTCCCCTGCCCGCCTCTCTTCCTTCCGGCAGCAGCAGAATTTGGTTCCTCTTCCTCCTGCACCGCCTTGGGGATGGCTTCCTCCACCATGGCACCAAGGCGCTGGTCAGGGCTCCTGCTGGTGGCTCCCAGCCACCGCCAAGGCCCTTCCTGCTCTGGATGGTGCCCCGCCTCGCCCCCTCCTCAGACTGGGAGCTCAGGAACGAAGGACGAAGTCCCTGCTGCGCCCTGTGCCTCAGTTTCCCCCACTGTGGAATGCGGCTGAGGGTCCCCGGTGCAAAGCCCACCGAGCGCCCGGCCCCGCTCCCCCGTCTCCGGGCCCGAGGCCCGGAGCCTCCCCGCGCTCACTTGGGGTAGAGGTTCTGCACCCAGACGAGCAGCATGTAGGTGTCGCGCTCGCACAGCTCGAACTGCGCCATGGCCGCCAGCTGCGCCGCGAAGTGCTCGTGGTAGCTCTCGGCGTAGGCGGCCACCACGTCCACGTCGGCGGGGAACAGCGGCTTCAGCCGCTCCACCACGGCCTCCAGGTCCTCCTTCATGGTGCGGCCCATGTGCAGGAAGACGCGCTCGGCCTCCGAGCGGCCCTCGGCGCCCGCGGCCGGCCTCGCGCACAGGCGCTCCTCGGCCGCCTGCGCCACCCCGCGCCGCCACAGCTGCAGCCAGCGCCGCGGCCGCGCGCTCACCAGCGCCGCCGCCCCCGGCCCCGCCGCCGCCGCCCCGCGGTCCTCGCGCTCCTGCTCGGCCAGCACGGCCAGGGCCTGGCGCAGCCGCTCGGGCGCCACGTCCAGCGGCCGCCGCAGCAGCCCGAGCACCTGGTCCCGCAGCAGCGCGTACAGCGCCTCCACCTTGCTCTGGCGCCGCACCAGCTCCTCCGCGCTCTCGCCGCCCCGCGCCGCGGCCGCCTGCAGCTCCCGCTCCAGCGCCAGCAGCGGCCCCGCCGCCTCCAGCTGCCCGCGCTCCAGCGCCGCCTTGAGCTCCTCCACTGCGGGGACAGCGCGCTCAGCGCCGCCCGCCCGCCCCCCACCACCCCGCCCGACGACGCCCCCTGCCTCCCCCGCCCCGGGACAGGGGAAGGGGTGCCCCGGACCCGGACCCGGACCCGGACCCGGCCGGCCTCAGGACTGGGCGGCGCAGGGGAAAGCCGGGAGGGGAGACGCGGCCCGGCCCATCGCTGCCGGCCTCCCCGCGTCCGCGTCCGGGGTGAGGGGGCCCTTCACTCGGATGAGCCCCAGCCCTGCCCAGCACCCCCCGCCCCCCGCCAGCTCTGATCCCCGATTCCTAGGCCGCCCGGGCTCGCAGCGTACCTGTGGGCAGCGGGCGGCTGGACTCAGGCTGGGGCTCGGGCTCGCCCTGCGGCTGCGCTGAGCTGGGCTGACCCTTCCTCCTCCCTTTAGTGAAGACGCTGAACATGTTGGCCAGGCCTTTGGGCCTCTTCTTCTTCTTCTTTGTCAACTGGTCCTTGTTGCTCTCCGGGGCTGCCTTGGCCTCCAGGGCTGGGACCAGGTCTTCAGAAGAGGCCTCTGACATGGAGGTCTCGGACTCCGCCTCGGATGTGGAGGGCAACTTCTGGGAGCTTCTGGGGAAGTCAAGAACCCCTGGCACTGTCTGCTGGCCTGGAAGGCCTTGGAAGAAAGTCATCATCTTCAGCATCCCCCTGGCTCAGGCCTGCGGATTGGCAAGGGGAGGAAAAATGAGGGAGCCGCCCCAGCAGACAGGTGGACACACAGAAGCTCCCCCGCCCGAGGACGCGGCTGCGGTGGCTGCCGCCAGCAGGCGCCATCTCGTCTTGCCATGCAACCATCAGGGTCAGGCTACCTCCTGGCCCAAAGAGGCAACCACAGTTCAGCTTCCTCCCTGGACACCAGTGTCTGAGCACCCACAAATCCAATACCCCCCAGCACCTCCCCAAATCACCGGAAGCAGGGAAGAATCTGGAAATGCCAAGACTCCCAGACGGAGGGGGCCGTCACTTCACTTTGGCACGAACTTCCTCAGCAGCCCACCCCCTGGGCAAGGGCATGAGTTCCATCCTGCATCTCAGGAGGCCCTGGGAGAGGTGGCAGAGCACAGGCTGCCGTCCCACTGCCCAGAGCAAGAACTGCGGTCCAGAAAGGTCGCGACACCAGGGCCTGCTCCATCCTCCCTGCCCCAGCCTCCATCCTGCTTCTTTTCTCTTCTCTATGTGGAGCCGCAGAAGGATGCTTTGAGCAGAAACATGGCTGCTCCTGGGGGTTACCACAAGGGGAACAGAGCCTGACCCCCTCCCTTGGCCTTGGAGTTCAGGTCTAGAACTCATAGTGCCCTCCCAAACTTCAAGGGCTGGGAAAGGACCTGAAGACTTTCACATGTCAGCAGGGACAAGGGGCCCAATGAGGCACCCACCTGCCTGAGGTCCCCCAGTAACTCGGGCCAGGGACCAGGCTTCCGGGCTCCCGTTTCACCCTGGCTGCTCCCAAATGGGGTGACATCATCGTCACAAAGGCTTCCACTTTCCGTGCCGTCCCTGGTGTCCATCCCATCTCTTCCTCATTCCCTTCGGGGAGGGTATTGCTATCCTCATTGCACAAAACTGATCCAGGGAAATGTCCCTACAGCTGACAGGTTAGGCTTGTAGCTCGGATTGCCCAGTGCTGGGTCCCCCTGCCTCCATGTCCCCCACCACCTTGCAGGCCACTTTTGGAGATATAGGACCCCCTTGTGTCCAGCAGCACCCTCCCCAGCACCATGACCATTACCAAAGCAAGGCCAGCACCAGTGGAGGGAAACATGGCTGAGCCAGGAGAGGGGAGCAAAGCAGGGCTGGGAGTGGGGAGCAGATAGGGTCGGGCTTCCCTGATGACTGGGGCGATCCAGGGCCACAGTGCCTGCCCCCTGCCCTCCCAAGAGTAAATACAACGAGTTGTGACCCATACAACATGATGACTTTGATTCACCCCTGCCACAGCCCTGCAAGGCAGGTGGGATGATCCCTCATCCAGGAGAAACTGAGGCAGGGAAGGGGGCTGGGGGGTGCTTGCCTCAAGCACATAGCAGGTATGGATTAGGCCTGTCAGACTCTTTCCACAGCCCCTACTACCTCCCTACCAGCTCAGCTACTCCGGGCCTCATCACAACCCCGGACGTTGGCCAGAGCTACCTTGGGGGGCGGGGCGGGGCAGGAAGCCCAAGTTTCTCCCAAAGGGCTTCACCAAGTGCCCTCAGCCAAGTCCAACACCACTGGACTGCACGTGCCTCTCCTGTGCCATTGGGGCTGAGAGTTCCACTCCAGGACCAAGCGAGAGGTGCTCCAGAGAGCCCCAGAGCCAAGGCAGAGCCTGCAAGCAAGACCACTAGGCTCTTCCGCCTGCCCACCCACCGGTCTGCTCCTGCCCCTAATTCACCCCATTGTTACGCCACGCACCCACGGGAGCTGGTCCAGCCGGCTGCCTGCCCAGACCCCCACTTTGCTCTCCAGCTAGGGTGAGGGAAAGGGCTGCTGTGACCCACCAGCCTCACCTCTGCCCACACACACACACACACACACACACCCCACGAGCGCGCACAAGCACTAGGCACGGTTTGACCTCACACCTGGCTCCTGCAGGTCCCACATAACATGGCTGCCTCCTTGCCTCTCTGGTACAAAATCCTCACCCTTCTGGGTCCTGCAGCGGCCCCCTTGGCTCCATCCCAGGCCTTGATTTTCAGAGGCAGCTGGTGCAGTGGAAAGAGAAGCGGCAGGGGGGTCATCTAGACCACTCACTAGCGCGTGGACACCACCACCCTACCACCGTCTGTGAAATGGGCATGAAGATCCCCACCCCACAGTGCTGCTGACAGGAAGGGGCAAAACCCCACAGCCCCGTGCTGGCCCCTAGCCAGCCTTCGGAAGGGTGCCTGTCCCGTTCCCTGTGTCCATCAAGCCAGCCTCAGCACTGGGGGAGAGCAGAAGCGGGCAGGAAAGGCATTCCTTCCAGCCTGGGCTCCAGGCTGGGCACACCGACACAAGGGGCCTGCCTGGTCATAGCATGTGACCGCAGCCTGTGGCCCCACGGTGGCACCCTCTCCTGACCTCCCGGCTTCTCCTCAGGCACCGCACACCCCCTCGGCTCCTTCCCGGGGTCAGGGATCCCGCAGTGAGGACACCCAGACACCGGCGGCAAAGCAGCTCCCCCCCTGGGCCGGCCCCACCCCCTGGGCCAGTCCTCTGCAAGAGGCGCAGGCACCCCTGCGGCTTCCTCCACCCCCCCTCGCCCTTTGCAGTCCCAAACCCGGGCCCCCTGCACCCTGGCGCGCCGCGTTGACCTCAGTTTCCCTAGAGGTGGGGCTGCCGGAGGCCTGCGGCCCTGGGGCGTTCTGCGCCCGCTCTTTCCCTCCCAACCCCGGTCGGGCCGTGCCGGCCGCTCCGTCGGGGGAGCCGGCCCGGAGCCCGGGGTGGAGGCGGGCGGGCAGCCGCGCGGGGCGGCGGGGGACGGACGCGGTGCGGGCGGAGGTCACTTACTGTGTCAGGGCCTGGCCGCCGCTGTCCCCGCGGAGCCTGGCGCCGCCTGAAATAGTCGCAGACTCCGCCCCCCGCCCCCTCCTCCCCCCGCTCGCGCCGCCCGCGGCGGCCGCGGAAAACCCGCGGGCGGAGGCCAAGGCCCAGCGCGGCCCTGCGCGCCCGAGCCCGGAGTCGCGCGCGCCCCTCGAGGGAGCGGGGCTGTCACGCCTTCCCAGCGGCCCGGGCGGGGCGGCGCGGCTGGCCGAGCGTCGCCGCGGTCTGTGGGCGCAGGGAACCGCACCCCGCGCGGCCCGGGCTCGGCCTGGCGCGAGCCCATTGTCCGACGGCGGCCGCCGATTGGCCGGCCGGGGCCGCGCGCTCGGGACCCCCTCCCCGCGTCACAGAGCGGCGCCCAGCCCCGCGCCACGACGGGGGCCCCGCGGCGGCCCCGGGACCCCCCACCCCCGCCCTAGCGCCCTGGGCCGCGCGAGGACTGCTCCGTCCGGGCAGAGCCTTCCCACCCGGGCGGCGGGGAAGGGACCCCGCTGGAGCAGGCGCCGAAGGGGAAGGGGGTCCGGGACGGCTATTGACGAAGCGCACGTCTGCGGGGTGCCCGGCATTCGCTCTCTGGTTTGACAGGGGAACAGGGCTCCCGCGGGGTCACACACCCGCCGGACTCCCACGGGACCACTTTCCCTTTCTGGGCCTGTGGTTGGGCCAGGACAGGCTTCCGGACGCACCGGGTCCGGACCCCGACAGCTCAGGCCTGCTCTCAGGCAGTGCAGCCTTGTCCTTCCTCTGCGAGGCCGTTTCTCGGGGCCTGCGGTGGGGTAGGGCATGGGGGGGGCTGTTGATGGTGAAGAGCGGCCATTAGGGACTCACCTCTCTTTCTCATTTTAGGAATTCCTGCCCTCTGGAAAGAACCATGTCGTTCAGGGATTTCCCAGCTGGGCACCAGCTTCCCTTTTCCTTCATTGCTAGAATCCCTGCCCCTCCCATGTTTTGTTTGCCCCACCCTTGGTGTCGCCCTCCCGTGGACTCCCTGCCCCCCAGCAGCTGGGCACAGATCTCTGGGGCCTGGGAGTGGGCGGTGGGGAGGGGGAGCTGGAGGTGCCCCTTGGGACTGAGAATTTCCTTTTCCTCCTTGGGAATGAAAGTCAAGTGCCAGGTTTGGGCTTGCCGGTAATCCTGTCCCGGGGGGGGGGGGGGGGGGGGGGGGGGGGGTGTCCTTGTGGGGAGGGGGTGCCAGAAAGTGGCCCTTAAGACCGATTCCACACTCTTCCCTTGAGTCCCTGGGGGAGGGTGGGTCTCGGGCTGACAGAGTTTAGATGATCTCTCAGAGCCACAGTGCCTCAGGGCTGGGAGGGTCACTCCATTTCCTCCCCAGTGAACAGGCCAGGTCCCCAAATTCATCCAGCGACATAGGGCCAATGAGGATGGAAAGCAGAGCTCCTGGCTCATTGCCTCTGTGGCTGCCTCCTGTGGCCTCCTTGTGCAATCCCCACACTTTCCGGCCAGGCCTCCTCTCCTCACCCCAAACAGATTGGGAAATTGCTGGGGAATCAAGCTTTCTGAGTCATAGGGTGGGGGCAGGGGGTGTGGTTGTCAGGCGGGAAGATCCCACTATCCCCTCAGAGCCCAGGATCCTGATCGGGGAGGCAGGAAGGACACTTCCCAGGGCGGGGCCTGGGCAGCCGACCTCGTCCCGGATGCCCAGGCTGCCTGAGCTCCCTCTCCATGGCCTCACCCTGAGCAGCAGCCAGGAGTTGGGAAAAGTTGCCTTCTCCTTTGTGCTTGCACCGGTCACTTTCCCTTTCCCTGAGTTAAGATAGGAGGGTTGGGGGTCCCCTATGTGGAGTCCCCAACACAAGGGAAATCCTCTGAAAACAGGGCTGCATAGGGCCAAGGGATGATAGCCAGCAGGGCAGGTGCTACCCTTACTGCCTCGTGGTAGATGAGGAAACCATCTTCCAGGGGCCAGACACTTCCAGAGGGCACCAAGCCAGCCAAGAATTCCATCCCCAGCAGGAAATGAGCATCAGATGCGCTCGGCTGGCTCGGGAGTGTTCCTGGCCAGCTGCCGTACCATTTGCCATCTCCCCAGGGGATGGGCAGGGGAGACCAGGCCAGCTCCACCTGGGAGAGAGGACAGCGGTGGAAGCTGGAAGCTGACTAGCACCAGACCTCCCCAGTCCGGCCCCGAAGTCAAGTGTGCGGCACTGGGAGCAGCAGCCAGCTCCTCACTGTGAACTCGGGGCCTCAGAAGCCCAGGACCCATGGGCAGACCTCCTTGCCCTCTGCTCAGACATGACAGCGGACCACTTTTTTCAAATGTGATAAAACACACAGAACCAAATTTACCATATTGACCTTTTTAAGCGTACAGTTCAGGGACGTGTACATTATTTCCCAACATCCATCTCCAGAACATTCCTCACTTTGCAAGAATGAGGCTCTGAAATTACTAACCCTATTCACCCTTTCCTTCTTCCCCCCGCTCCTGGAGATCACTGTCCTACTTTCTTTTTACAAACGTGACTGTTCTAAGCAGCTGATAGAAGTGGTACCCTAAGAGTATTAGTCTGTTTGTAACTGGTTTATTTCACTCAGCGTGATGCCCCCAAGGTCCAGCCGCGTTATATATAAAGGTGTCAGATTTTCCTTCCTTTCTACAGTTGAATAATATTTCACTGTTACGGGTCCGCGGACACTGGGGTTGCTGCCCTCTCTCGGCTATTGCGAATAATACTGCCTTGAACACGGGTGAGCGAACATGGAACCGCCCGCTTTCAATTCTGTGGGTAGACAAGTGGCTCTCCTTGAACTTGGTGCCACCCTCTGTTCTAAATGCTTGGCGTGCATTAACTGATTTCATCAGACCATCTTAGGAAATGGGTACGCCTTAATTATCCCCTTTTCACAGACGAGAAAAACTGAGGCACAGATAGGTCCATCATGTGCCGGTCAGCGTGGAGCTCAGGATGCTACCAGGAAGCCCTGTGCTCTACTGCTGCTCCCCCAGACGTTGATCAAAGTCTGAAATGCAGCTTGACTTACGTCGGACAGAAGTAAGACTGCCAGAGCAGAGAGCTTGGATGCAAACACGGGGGGCTTTTTGCCCTGTAGTTCTTTTTCGTCTTTGAAAAAAAAAAACACACACCCCCCTCATCTCTCTGGTCAATGACTTGTTTAGTCAATGACTTGAGTCTTCACCTTCAACCTGTGGGGCAGCAGGTGGGGTCAACTCCGTCCTGGCAGCCCAGCCAGGTTGGGCCAGAGACCATTACAGGGCGGTGTGTGTGTGACTAGTGGTCCTCCCTCTCCTCCATCTCGGGCCTGCCTGACAGCCCTGCTGGAGAGAAGCTCCCTGGAAGAGGGGGACGCTGCTGGCAGAAGGAGGGTGAAGTCTGGTGCGGACATCAGCAGGTACAAAGGCCCGGGAGCACATTGCATGGGAATGAAGGGGCTGGGGGTCACTGGGCCGGCGTGCCTTGGTCACAAGGGAGTGTTGACCATGGGGAGGGCTCCCCAGGGCTGGGAAATGAGGGCATTCCAGGATATCACGAAGCCCTCCCCCAGGGCTAGGCCCACTTCCCTCTGAGAGATGACTTGCACTTCCCACGGCCCCAACCTGGGCCTGCTTCTTCCTTTACTTCCCAGGCCGGCCATCATCTGACCTGGGATCCCTCCTAGGCCCTCTTGTTTCCAGGGATGCCCCACTCACCAGCTGCACTGGGCAGAGCCATTGTACCCCCTGATGACAGATGAGGAAACTGAGTCTCAGAGTGGGAAGTGGATGCAAAGTTCAAGGCCTTGGGGCTGTGGTCCTTGCTGCCACCCGGCCTTCCCCAAAAGGGGAAGTCGACAGCTCTGGGGTATTTGAAACCACACTGGACCTCCGCCGGGGTCTGCTGACCTCCCCAGGGACCATGGGATGGCCAGGACAGCTGACCAGGAACCGTCTCACAGGGCAGCCCCGCCCAGAAGGGCGCTCCCACACCAAGTGTTTACCAACAGATCATGCCCCTCTCTTCCCCCCCAGGAGGAATCGGGGCCTGTGGAAAAACTGAGGTGAGGGTAAGTGGCTTTGCCAAGAGTCCCAGGACCCTGGCCCACAACCAGCCAGGCACCCTCCCAAGGCCAAGTTCAGTTTCCACTTCTTCAGGCCTGGGGCTGCCCTGGGGCCTTTCTCTCAGGCCCTTGACTTCCAGGAAAACAACCAAAAGGTGCCTTGCTCCCCATCAGGCCCCACCCAGTGACAGAGGCACCTCACGAGGCAGCAGCTCCCTGGGAACCCCAGCATTGCAGGGCCAGGAGGGGAGCCAGGCTGTCCCCAAACCCCTCAGGGCCTGGGTGTTGGGCACTCTCCCTTCGATAAGACAGGGGGAACCCCTCACTGCTCTGGTCTTCTGGACTTTGGAGAGGGAAGGCATAATGGTGGGGGCTGAGGTGCAAAGACCCCCTGGCCCTGGGGAGCTCCATCACCCACATCTGCGTTCATTTAGACACGGGGTCCGTCCCCCAGGCCTCAGTCTTCCTTCCTGGAGATGGCCGTGACACAGGCTTGGGAGGTTGCCAGGAAAGGGTTATGGGAGACCGGGGACACGTAAATAACAATAATGCCCCTCTTGGGGGCTTGGCCCTCAGCCAGCACCACATTTACATTTTCTCATGGATCCTCCCCATCTTACAACTGCAGAGACAGCCCAGAGAGGCAGAGTCACTTGCCCAAAGTCACACAGCCAGGAAAGTGCCGAGCTGGGGTCCCAGCCCAGAGGTGTCTAGATCTAGAAGCAGGTTCTTAACCCCGGCACCGAGTCCACGGGGAGGGAGGAAAATGTAAATCAGTGAGCTCAGCCAGGCACACACCGCGGGTACCCCAGAAATGGCAGGTGCCCCAGAAACAGCAGGACTTTTCATGACACTCCTCTTTTATAAGACTTTGAGATCTTCTTCTTTGAGGATTCCATCAGTGTGAAAGCATTGGGTTCTTCATTTGTTTTTGCGGGGCTCAAGAAGGACGCCCCACTCCCCCGACCCCCCACCTCCTGCAAAAGCAGGTGCTTGCTTCACCAGAGCCTGCTTCTGCGTTATTCACGGATGAGCATCGCTTCTTATCCCGTAAGGAGCCCCGGTTGCTTCTGGGGAAGGACACCGAGGGATGGAAACAACAATTAGAACCTTTTTGTACTTCTCGAATTCTGAGCTGTGTGATGGTGTCGCTATCCAAAACACGCGTTAAACACTGAAAACATCTAACAAGTATGTTTTGAAGGCCACTAAGAGGTGGGGAGGTATGTGTGCGGACACAGGAAGGGAATCCCTGCAAGGACGACAAGTCTTTGCAGTGACTAGTCCAGGCCCCAAGGGTCCCAGGAGAGGAGCGGACCCGGGGCTAGGTTAGACTTGTCCAGGTTCATCCCCTCCAATCATTTCACCAGAGGAGTGGGCCAGGGAGGCCGGGCCGAGACCCTGGCAGCACTCACCCATGGGCGCTCCTGGCCCCTGGCACATCTCCCCTACAGGGAGGGCCTGTACCGCCACTGGGAGTGGGGGATGAGGGGGGCCGGGACTGATCCCCCCAGACCTGGGGTGCTGTGGGGCTGGGCCTCGTCAGCGGCATCCTTGTCTCACCAGCCTCCGCACAGGCCCGCTGCCCAGCCCTCCACATGGACCGGCTGGAGAAGGGCAGACACGGAGCTGGGAGAGGGGCCTCTCTGGCCTGCCGAGTTCCCAGAGGGACCTGGTGGTAGCAAAGGAAGGAAGTGACGATGGGGGTGGGGGTGACCCTGGGAATGTTGCAGCCTCCTCCCCTCCCCTCCCTGGCAGTGGTGGGGGCCTGCAGGACTGCATCCTGGCCATGCGGATGCTGACCCCATGAGGTGTGGGGCCAGGAAGGAAGGGGCTGGAGTTGCCAGGCACGCAGGGAAGAGGGAGAGACCATGCAGGCGCGGAGGTGACACGCTGACGGCGCTGGTGGAGTGCCCTGGGTGCCAGGACCCACGGACACTTTCATCTACCCCCCCCCCAGGGAGGGCAAGGCCAAGACCTGAGCACACCCCTGCCTGGTGTGGCCCTGTGGGCTGGTACAGCACAGCATTCTCAAGGGGAGCTGGGCCCAAGTATCCAGGGACCAGCAGGGAGAGGTACCCACAGAAGGCACCAGTCCCAGGCTGAGTTGGGGCTAGGTTCCCAGGTGACACTCAGGTCCCCTCTCCATACCCCGGCATTGTCTTTGGGCTGGCAGAAGGACCAGCAGGCCGTGGCTCATGGTGTCCTTGGACCTGAGCTCTCTGCCCTGGGCAGGATGGCCCTCTGTGCTCTCTCACTGCCCTCCCCAGGCTGGGCTGGAGTCCCAGAAACTGCTCCGAGGGGGCCTTGTTTTCCCCACAGGCCCGGGGCCAGAGACCAGAAGCAACCCCCCAGTCCTTGAAGAAGCCCGAGGAAGCGTGGGCATTGAAGGAAGCCAAGCTGAGCTGCTGAGGAAAGACCGGGGAGCCACGCAGGAGAATGAGGGTAGCCAGGCAGAGACCAGACCAGGGATCAGATGGCAGGGCCCAGGATCCCAGCTCTGGGGGCAAAGAGGATGTCCTGCTCCACTAGGGGAACGCAGACACTGGGCACGGCCCCTCCGCCCCCAGGCACACCGCAGGAACACACACGCACACAGGCTTCCGTAGCAGCCAGACAACTGGCCCACGAGTCCGGAAGCTGCCCTCTGAGGGCCGGACCCTCCCTCATGCTTGGCCTGGACAACAGGATGGCCAAGGAAATACGCTACACTCTTGGCAAGGCCTCCTGGCACGTGGTGGGCAGGGAGAACGGGAGGGTCTGGGGCAGAATGGTCAACGGCCAGAGTCTGGCTCCCTTGGTCTGGCCCACCTCTGGGCCCCAGCCTTTCTGATCACCCGCCTAGGGGCCGCTGTCCGGCCTCCTGCTCATCCCCGCTTAGCCAGCCCGTGTCCAGACCCTGCTAGGCCCACGGGAACACGCACGAGGCCCACACACCCGCCTGGGCATGAAGGTTCCGGCCAGGAAAACCTGACTTCCTATCTCCAGGCCCAGACACGCTCAGGAAGGCGGCCTGGGTCTCAGCCCGAAGCCTTTCCCCCGCGGCAGGAAGCTCCTGTCAGAGAATGGCTCCTCTGCTTCGCTGCCTGCCGCCTGTTCCCAGCCTCCTCCGGGCGCCTTCCCCGCTCACCCACCCCACCACCTCAGGCTTCGCTACCCCTCAGAGCCCCCCACTGCCGCACGGCCGCCCGCTCGGCCTCTGTTTGCAGCCCGGGGCTGGCCTACACTTCAGCCACCCCAGCCTGGGGGCACAGACGGTCTCATCTCACGGCGCGGGAAACAGAGGCACAGGGAGGTAAAGGAATTTGCCTGCTGTCCCATGGCTGGGACTGAACCCCCTTCCCCCCCAGTTCTGGAGCCTGTCTTGGAAACCCAACCCCGGGACCGTCGCCTCCGGTCAAGGGGCTCGGGCAAGGCCAGGCCTGTGAGGGACGGGTGAGGGCCAGGGCCTGCAGGAGGAGGCTTCCACGAGGAGACTGGGGCTCTAACATGGGGGTACGGGCTCCCTAGGGAGAACCTGGCTGGGGTCTGATCCAGCCCTCCTACCCCATCCCGGCGGTGCCCCTCTGACACCACCCTTCTCCCCGGCTGTGAGGGTCTCAAGCTACCTATACTGGGGCCTGGTGTGCAGCAACCTCTGCCCTCTGTGGGCCTCAGTTCCCCCACAGCAGGCTTGTCAGCGGCAGCGCTGGAACACGCCCTCCCCCCCACCTGTCCTCCTCCCCCACCCCTCCTACCCCCCACCTGGAGCCTGCGCACTGAACCACAGCCTCTCCTTGCCCTCATTCCTGCCCCACCCCCCAGCTTCCCTGCTTAGGGAGGCCTGGACACCCCCTCAGCCCCCTGCCTGCCCCACCCCTGACCCCCAGCCCCTGTGTATCCACGGAGGGGGCTGCCCCTGGTACCTGCTTCCACTCCCCTCAGGACCCCGACAACACTCAGACTTGGCTGTGTTCTCTGGCCTTGGCCTAGGGGCTGTGGCAGACCTTCCTGGAACCGCCCTTGGCAGTCCACGGTGTGGGGAGGTGGGCCCCGACTGGAGGCAGGGGAGGCCCATCCCCCACCTGCCTGGGCCTGCCGCCTGTCAGAACCCTCGCCTTATGCTCAGGAGACTCATCCTCACTGAGTTCTCAGGACCTTGGCCCACCTGCAGTCACTTGCTCCCCCACCACTGGTGGTCAAGGTCAGGCTGAGAGAGCCGGTGGTCTGCTGCAGAAGGGCGGGGAAAGGCACCCCCGGCTGGCTGCCCGTCTCAGTGTCTCCCCCCCACCATCTCCGTGCTCAGGCTCTCTGGCAATCTAGAGGCTGCCCATGCAAATGAGTTTCCCTGCAGCCTTGCCAGGAGGCAGGAGTCAAATTCCAGGGCCAGGCTTCTGGGAGAGAAGGGGGGCGGGGAGGGGAAACAGGTGCACACTGGAGGGATCTCCTTGCAGCCCTGCCCCACAGAGCTGAGACCAGCAGGCCCAGCACCCCCCACATATACTCCCGGGTGACACTTGCCCTGCTGGGAAGTCCCTCTCACATCTAACCCAAATACTTCAGGCTGCAGAACACGCCTTGCCCTTTTTTTATCTCCCAGGAGCCCAGGCCTGTTGAGAACTGACAGAGCAGTGCCCACCCCTGCTGGGTGAGGTTCACTTGGCACGTGAGGCCAGTGGACCCAGGATCCCAGGGTTAAAGACTGTTTTCTCTGCAGCCACAGGCACAGGCCTTCCCAGCTCTGGACCCGCCTCAGTCTCCCCGTTTGTACAATGGGCGGGACCCACAACCACAGAATTTTCATCTCAACCTCTTGCTATGTGGAGACCCACACCTTCTGCTCCCAGCCAACTCAGCCCCGCCCCCTTTTTCGGGAGGCACCGTTTTAATTCACTTTTATTTTCAAAATAAATACTCTGCCCTTCACATTTGCACCGGGGGTGGAGCTGGACAGTTGGGCAGGGAGGCCTGCCCTGGAGGGCAGTCCTGAAGGGAGCTTCTGCCTCCCCCAAACACTCCCCTGCAAATGCCCGAAATGCCTCTCTTCTTGCCCTTCCTCCTGTCTGAGGATGAAGATTCCTCATTATGGGCTTCAAGGCTGGCAGCAGGGCTGAGCGTGTCTCCCTGGGCTCCAAGCTTTGGGCGTGGTGCCCTCGAGCTAATGCAGCCCCTCACCTGAGCCCGCCCCCTCCCAGACCCAGGCTGTTAGATGCAGGGGATCAGCAGGTCCATGGAGGTAGGCACCTCGATCTCTTCGAAGAGCACGCGGCCCCCTGCAGCCCCGGAGCCCCCTGCCTTGGCCACAGCCCTCAGCAGGCCCTGGGCATGTCGCAAGAGCCGTTGGTTCCGCCGGCGGCCCAGTCTGCGCAGCGCCAGGATGGCCAGCACGTGGTCCCGCCTGCAAAAACACGGCCCTGTCCCTGGCAGTCCATCTCCAGGGGCAATCCCGACTTTGAGGGAGGGGAAGCCCTGGGCTCAAGTTCAGGGCCACCCAGCATTCCTGGGGCCTGGCCTGAGAAAGGTCAAGAATGATGGAGGCTGGGGGAGGGGGCAGTGCCCCTGCACAGGGTGGCTGGGTCTCCGAGGGTCCTGAGCTGGGTGGGGAGAGGAGGGAGTGTGCCCAACAGGGACAACAGTCCAAGCTGGAGGTCAAGAAACAATGGAGAAGTGAGCGAGAGAGTGGGATGGCCTCCAGGAGAGGGGGTCCTGGCCAGGAGGTGTCCCGGGCCTCTTCCTGGGAGCACTGTGCAGGGAGCCACACACACACAGGGAGCAGGGAGAGAGGCAGTGTGCAGTGGGCGGGCAGCCCTGGCTCAGCAGCATCCGGAGTCCCCCCTCCTCCCCCCTCCAGAAGGTGGGGGCAGGGGCGGAGCCGGCCGAGTGTAGAGGAACCCCAGAGACCAGGGGGAACCCCCACCTGCGCTGTGAGAGTGTAGTCATTTCCAGTCAAAGACAGAGAGAGTCCAGGCTGGGGAAAAGGGCTTTGCCCTGGGCTCTCTTTTGCCTCCCCATCCTGGGGAACTCTCCAAGGTTATGGAGAGGTTGGGGTTGGAATTTCCAGGATCGATGACTCACCATTCTCCCCAACACACCCCGGGGGGATCAAAGTCTCCTTCCTCCTGTCGGGGTGTCAGGAGTCTCCAGTCTCCCAATAGGGCTTTCTTGCAGAGGGGGCCATGCCTCCCCTTCAAACTCAGGGATGGGTACTTGTCTCTGGGGTCTGATGCCCAAGGAGGGGCCCCAACCACAACCCACTCCCCCAGGCTGTAGGGGCCTCCCCATCCGAGGGCACTGAAGAAGAGTAGCCCAGAACAGCTTCTCAAGGAGGGCTAAGCCCCGCTCCTCCCCCCTCAACCCCCTCACTCCCCTCACCCTGCCTGAAGGTCAGGGGCCACGGTCCCCAGGCACTGGCACATAGTGGCCCGAGGAAGCACCCACCCGGCCTGCATGGCAGCTCCCCTCCCCACCGGAACAAGCTGTGCCTCCCTGGGGTTCCTCCCCTGCCCACCTAGAGACACAGGGACCCTCTGAAGGCACCAATCCCCCCACCCTGGGGCCTGGTGGCCTTCTGTCCTTGGAGCCCCGTGAGGGAGCAAGCAGGTGGGTAACAGACCTGATGTCAGGGTAGCTCCCGATGAGTGTCTCCAGGTGCCTCAGGATGTCGTCTTTGTAAGTCTCGCCCAGTATGTCAGCCACACACGGGATAGCCTGGTCCAGCCACGTGGCCTCAGAGCCCTACAGAGACACGGAGACAAGTGCTGGCAGGGACACCTGCCCCCGGAGCCTCCTTGCCGCCCGTGCCCCGCAACCCCTCCACTAGTGCCTGCGAGCCACCGGCCCCTGCAGCGGCCCTGCAGCCGCCACCGCGTCCCCACAGTGACTGCCTCCTGCGCTTGTGGCGGAAGGGGCCTCCGGCCTCGGCGGTGGACTCGGCCGCCTTCCCTTCCCATAATACAGTGCAGAGATGTCTTGCCGTCTCTGCTCAGGTGGGTAAACTGAGGCCCCGGCCCGGAGGTACTGCCCAGAATCCTACAGAGTGCGGGGCACCAACAGCACAGATAAGGGGTGGGTGAGTAGAAGTGCCCCAACTCCAAAGGTGGGGTCGGGGTGCTGGAAGATCCTCCCACAGGCCCCGCCCCTTCCCGACTTGCCCCACCAACCCACCAACCGTCTGCAAATGTATGGAGATGACGACCACCTGGCCCCGCCCCAGGCGCTCCGGGGAGAACCCCCTGTGCCAAAGCCCACCCCGCGGGGGCTCTTGCGGAGGCCACTACAATGAGAACGGGGATGCCCGCGGAAGGTCCCCAGGCCAGAGGCCCCAGAGGAGGCGGGCCCTCGGGGCTGGCCGTGGATGCTCCTACCAAGCCCTGGAAGGTGTCGCCGATGGCCTGGGCGTCGACGCCCATCTTCTGGGAGCTCCTCAGGCGCTCCTCGCCCCGGAACCGCTCGCGCGGCCTCAACACCTGCGCCAGGTACTCTCGGACCACATACCGGTGCAGCTCCTGCAGGGTCTCCTGGGCAGGCCGGCAGCCGCGTCAGGTCAGGGCCAAGGGCCCCGCCCAGTGCGCGTCCCTGCCAGAGCCCTGTGCCCTTGAGATACCTGCGCCCGCAGTGGGGCCACGTGCTCCAGATGGCGGGCGAAGGCCACCACCTTGTCCATGAGGGGCTGCAGCACGTCGTGTGTCAGCCACGCCTTGGTGCACAGGACCCTGAAAAGTGGCTGGGAGCCGAGGGGGACAGGAGTCTTCCAACCATATCCTCCTACCAGAACCTCCCCTCAGATTCCAGTGCCTGGCTCCTCCCAGGGGCATTTCAGGTCAAGGGACAGCCTGTCCCCAGGAAGAAATTCTGGAGGGGGTATCTGGCCCCTTTCTAAAGTCCCCCTGGTAACATCTCCTTTCTCGGCCAGGAATGTCACCAGGCCCTTGGCAGGAACACCTCGTCCGGGCCCTGAGCTCCAGTGGACAGGGTTTGAGTGTGAACCTCTAGGCAGGCCTTGCTTAGGAGAGCCTGGGGAGGCCCGAGGGGCTGGGTGAGGGGTCTGGTTCCTTGAACCCACCTTCTCAGAGAGGTGGAGACTGAAGTCAGTAGGTGTCTCCTGACCTCATTGGTCAGTTCAGGTCCCTTGCCCACCCCCCAGCGTACCAGCCCTGAAGCTGCTATGAACCCGGGGCACAGGGAGCACCTACTGGGTGTGGAAAGTGGGGAGGGAAGCCCCACTCACTTGCACATCACCCTGCAGGACCTGGAGCAGCCGTTTCTGGAAGGTACAGGTGGCAGCCACTAGAGGTTTCTCCAGCTCTTCAAAGGTTCCTGGGAACCTGGCCAGAAGACTGGTCCTGGGGTGGGGCCAGGACAGGGGAGGAAGTGGGCAAGGGGGAGCAGGCTGTGGAAGGAGTTCCAGCATACAGCCATAGAGCCTAGGTGCCATACCAACTCCGTGAACTTAGACTAGAATGTGAAGGGCAGCCTCTAGGGCTGCACAGGGTAGGAACCCTGAAGGCCAGATGATCCCTCTGAGACATTAAGTCCCCACGCAGCGCTCAGGAGCAGGTGCTCCGATCTCCATTTCACAGGTGACAGAAGGAAGCACAGAAAAGGGAAGTGATTTATCTTGAGGCACACAGCAAGCAGGTGGCAGAGGTAGGATGGGACCCCAGCAGGGGTGGCTCAAAGTCCACCCCCACAGCTGCTGGTGGTCCACAATGTGGGGGACACTGAAGCTGGTCCTGGTGTTGAAGGCATAGAAGGGGGGCAGCCGCTGCCAGCAGAAACGGGGGGGGCGGGGGGCTCTGCCTTCTGGGGGTAGAGGGACCCAGGTGCCACCCCCAAGGGTAGTGGGGAGGATGGAGTGCCAAGGAGGGCTTCCCGGAGAAGGGGGTGTCCCTGAAAAGGAAGATGGCTAGCTTGGATGAAGGGAGGAGAGAAAGGAACCCATGGTGGCAGGGGACACACTGGGCAGCACCAGGCCATGACTGGGCTAGCTGGAACTTCTCCCCCTCTGCTCTGCGTTGAAACTCCCTGCATCCCTTCCAGGGCCTCAGCTCTGAAGGGCGGAGGGAGGACCCTCCAGCGGGGGCGGGAGTGGAGACGGGGCCATCCATGGAGGCCTTCTGGGAAGTCCCCTAATGCCGCCGCGGGGTCCAGATTCCTCCCCTGCGCCCGCTGTCCACCGCGGGCGCCCGCTGTGCCCGGTTCCCCGAGCTCGCGCGCCCCCTGCTGGCGGAGCCGGGCACCTCCTCTGCCGGGGAGCAGGAGAGACCCACCGCAGCTCCTCGCAGGCGTTGATATTGGCGCCCAGATGAGGTTCGCTCACCGCTTTCGACTCTAGAAAAGCCTTTTCAAACCTGGGAGCGAAGTATGGAGAGGCCTTAGGGACCCTTCCTAGCGTAGCGATGACGCAGCGTCACCCTCCGCTCAGGTCCCCACCCAGACCCTCAGAGCCTAATAACAAGGCCCCTCCCTCTCACCTGTCCTGAGATCTCAGACTGAGCAAACAGGTCGGGCTCTCCCTCCCCGCACCCAGGGACGAGGGCCGTCCACACTCCGGCCACTCCACCCACTCCATCCCCAGGCGGAGGAGGTGGCCGGACCTGGGCAGGAAGAGACCAAGCGCACGTGCACAGATGCTCAGGGTGGTGGCCTCCAGTTCTGCAGAGATGGCACCGGCCGCCTTCACGTGTTCTGCCACAAGCTGCAAGAGATGCCACCCGCTGAACCCTCATCAGAGCCCAGATCCTGACCCCCAACCCCTACCTGTGGCCCAGAGGTGTCCCCAGCTTGCCCTGCTCTGTCTCCCCATCTCGGCTACAGCTTCCAGAAGCTCCTCCCCGTCCCCACATCCATGGGCCACTTGCCAAGCTGGGCGCTGAGCCCCGGGGACCCCAGCCTGGCACGTGACCCAGGGTCCCCGATTCCACCCCAGGAGGGGCCTCAGACTCTCGGCTAATGGGGAAAGGAGGTTGGGACTGGATCGTATAGTTCTGGGTGTCCCCACCTCAAAGGGGACTAAACAGCACCAGAGGCCCAAGTATGCTTCCCTCCCCACCAGGCTCACCATGTGGACATCGATGGACAGCGGCGTGTGATAGAGTCCCTGTAGCACATCGGGGGTCTCCGTGTCTGCCCACCGACTCTGCTCTAGCTGCAGGATGCTATCGAAGCAGCTCGTGACCTTGGTCTGTGCAAGGCAGAGAGAGGGGCACAGGGGTTCCCCTACCTCCTGAGCTGTCATGCACCCTTGGGGGAAAGGACCACCCTGTTGGGGCATAGGCCCATGACAAAGGCCACACGGTGAGAAGGGACTCTGGCCTGATCCAGAGCCACATACCCCGGGTGACTCTGGGCACCACACCTCCCCAGGGTGAGGCAGCCACATTCAGCCTGGACCATGCCCCTCAGGCCTGGCCCCTGGCCTCACCTCTAGGAAGTTGGTGTAGTCACTCTCCAGGCGGGCCCACAAGGCAGGAGCCAGGAGTGGGGGAAGTGGCTCCGTGGACAGGGTCAGGTCTGGGGCGCCCAGGAAGTCAGGACTGGAAGGCAGGGTAGGGGCTGAGGGCCTGGGCTGGGCTCTGATGCACGAGTGGCTGCCCAGAATTTCCCCCTGGCCAAGCCTAACACCATCACCAAGCACCAGGCAGCTCAGGGATCTGCCACTCCCCAGCCCCCACCAGGGAGATCCAGAGAGTGACAGGCACGTGCCTGAGGCCACACAGCAAATTAATGAACCCAGGAGTGTTTAGTCACCCTCCCCCCACATGCTCTCTGGCCTTCAGAGCTGAGAAGTGCTCAGAGGCAAAGGTAATCCACCCCACCATACCGTGCAGAGCTGGGGGTGGGAGCTGGCGACAGGCCGGGCCCTGTACCTAGGTGCCCGTCCAAAGGGAAGAGTGGGGGTGAGATCCAGCTTCCGTGAGCCGCCCTGTGTCTGGCCTGGAGGGCTGCTCTTTTGTAAATGCGCAAAGGCACCCTGTGGACTAGCACATGCCCTCTATCTGGACTCCTCTCGGATGTTTTCCTGCTTTCAGGAACGGGTGCATAGGTGGCCCCTTAAGAAAATTCTGGTGGGAGAGTACCAGGGCCCAAGAAGAAAAGAATGTCAAAGTCCCCGGGATCTCTGCTGCCCAACCACCAGCCCTCCCCCAGGGAAGAGAGAAGAAAGGAGCCCCGAGCTGCTCAGGGTGAGGGGGCACCCACAGGCCTCCGGCTGGGCAGCGGCCAGGCGGGCACTGCCAGCCTCTGGGGCCTCCCGCGGCGGCTGGCTGGGGCCTCACCTGCCGTAGACATTGGCCGCCCAGTCCAGCAGGACGTAGAGCTGCTCGCAGCCCCGGGCGTCCTGCGCGAGCTCCTGGAGGCGCTGGGCCACCGCGCCGTGGAAGGCGCGCAGGTAGGCCTCCCCGGCCGGGAAGCCGGCGGCCGAGTAAGCCGGCAGCACCTCCCGCCGCACCTTCTGCAGGTCGCTGCGAACCACGCCGCCCAGCTCGGCCAGCAGCTGGGCCAGGCCCGACGCCCCCTCGGCCTCGGCCGCCCCAGGAGCCGCCCCGGCACCCGCCTGCTGCACGCGCTCCTGCGCGCTCTGCCTCACCGCGTCCTCCCAGTGCTGGCGCCAGCGGCGCGGGGTGAGCAGGAAGTCGCCGTCGGCGGGGGGCGCCGGGTGCGCCGCCTCCTCCGCGCGCACCGTGCGGGCCAGCTCGCCGATCGCGGCCGCGTCCACGCCGCCCGGGCCCAGCGTCTCGCGCACGATGGCGCCGATCTCGGCCGCCAGCCCGTCGTAGTGCAGGCACACGTCCATGGCGCGCCGCGCGAAGCCCGTGGGGTCCTCCTGGAAGCTGTGCGAGGCTTTCTCGGCCACGAGCCGCCCCTCCAGCTGCCGCAGCTGCTCGAAGGCCGCCAACAGCTGGCGCTCGGTGATGAGGTCGGCCACGGATCTGCCTTGTGCTAGGACGCGCGAGGACACCGCAGTGAGCGTGCTCGGCAGCCGTGCGGCCCAGCTCCAGTGTGTCCCGCCCTGGCAGCCCCCCAGGACCTCCCCTCCCGGCATATGGCTGCCAGGAGCCCTCTGGGACCTGAGAGGACCAGGGCCTTGCCCATCCCTCTAGTTTGGCCAGGAGCCAGGCTGTGGACCTCGGTGGGGAGGTGAGGGTTCCCGAGTCCTGCAGGTCCGGGTTCAAATCCCATTTCTCCACTTCCTGGCTGTGAGACTTGAGGCAAGTCACTTAACCTCTCTGAGTCTCACTTGGGTCACTCTCACCTCTCTGAGCGGCCCTGTGGAGGCTCCCCTGGTTGAAATGCTGGGAGAATGTAAAATGCAGTTGGGCAGGGCAGTGTTTGGGGGAGCTGGGGAGGACAGCTTGTCAGGAAGCCTGGGCCCTGCTGCTCACCCTCTGGCCTCAGTTTCCCCCCATGCTCAGTATTGTTTGTGAAGCTCTCACCTGCCTCAGGTTCCAGTTCCTCACGCCCCGCCCCAGCAGAAGACCGCCGGCGGCCACCATCCATGACCCTAGAGGGCACCTGTGGGTCGTGGGTCACCCCTGGCACAGCCGTGGCCTGGGCCTGGTCAGCCGTGGAGCCGTCCTCCCGGGCTCGCCGTAGGGACCGGAACAGGAAGCGGGAGCTGCGCTGGAACAGGCCCAGGTCCTCCTCGGCGGCCTGGCCTGAGGCCCGCTGGCTTGACCGGGAGAAGGCCCGCCGAAATGTGCCCAGGCCGGGCCAAGTGTCCTCATGGCGGGTGCCAGGAGCTCCCTCACCACTTGCCTGCCAGGGACCCCGCACTGGTGGGGTCTGCAGCTTCTTCGCAGGCTCCTCGGGGCTGTGCAGCTCCGGCCCAGAGGTCCCCATCCGCGGCAACGACATCTTGGTAGCAGGAAAGCTGGAGATGAAAAGGAGGCTCAGGAGCTCTGGGGTGGGGTGGGGGGCGTCCGCCCTGGGGAATGGGCACAGAAACCCCAAGAGAAACTGTGAGACCCTGTGGAACCCAGCAGCTGGGCTTGGTCGGGAAGCTTCTCCCAGGAGATGACCCTAGGCCAGCACCAGGCAGCTCTCTTGGCCAGGGCTGTCTTTGTGCCAGGCTGCAGCTGGCTCTGAGATGCAGACAGCTACTTCCTTCTGGAAAACTGCCCTGACACCACCCTCCCCAGGGCAGCACCCCCCGGCCCCGTGCCCACCCTCCCTGACTTGGCCAGGCCAGACCCTCCCGTCAGAGTGGGAGAGGAGAGTTGAACTTGCACTGTTGTCCTGCGGCCCAGCCCAAGCCACAGCCCACAGCCCCTGGGGCTGGGCCCAGCAACCACATCCAGGATTTCCTGGACGTGAGGTCCTGAGGCCTAAAATGCCCACTCTCCCCACCCCCTATCCTTCACTGCCCACCCCCCACCAAAGCCCTCAGCTCACCCTTATTCAGCCCATCGGGCCTAACTGCTTCTGCTCAAAGGGGAGCTCAGGGACCCCTATAAGAGTGTACCCCTTCTCTGGGTAACTCAAAATTGGAGGGAAGCAGGGTCAGGCCTGAGGTCTGTGGCCACCCCCCGCTGTCCCCAAGGCTTATCTCCCTATCCAGCCTTGCAGCACTGTAGGGGGGGGTGGGTGGGAGGGACCTGGAGGTCCCCAAGGCAGTACTCCCTCATTGCTTCTCCTTTCCACCCAGCCCTGCTGTGCTCCTCCAGTTATGGGGTACTGAGGGGTTCTCTAGAGCATGGAGGTGCAAAACAGGGGCTGCCCTTGCCCACCCTGGGCTCCAGGCCTGCCCCAGGGTACACTCAACCTGGCCTGTGTTTGACTTTCTGCCTTTAGGTAAGGCTGGTGTGGGAGAGAGGAGACTCCTCAGCTTCCGGGGACCTCCCACCCACCCCTCTGTGAGGGCGTTGTCGGGCGGGGGGGGCTCTCTTAGACCAGCAAGGTCTTACTTTAGCCTTGGAGAAGTGTGCCAAAAGGAGGGCTGGACCTCCTGAAGTCACAGACCAACCAGAGGCTGGAGCCCCCAGCCCATCCCCAGGTTCCCCCCACTCCCGGACAAAGGTCAGGCTGTCACCTGACCCTTGGGTGACATCAGGCAGGAACACCTCTTCCCAGGCCCCCATTTGCCTTGGTGGGGATGACACTGGGATGGTCAAGGCCCAGACCCTCACCCATCCCCCGAGTGCCCTCCAGGGGTCAGACACACGGATCGTCAGCGAAGACCTCCTTTCCCTCCTTTCCTGTCCGCAGAGGCCACCTAACAGCTGGAGAGAGGCCTTGCTGAGGGAGAGGCGGGAGCAGGTGATTGATGGGTTCTTATCAGCCCTGCCCAGGTCACAGGTCATCGTCCTCTCCTGGGCACTGGGACTCAGGGACCCTGCCCCAACTCGGACTGACCCACACATGCAGGGAACATTGTCCCAAGAGCTTTCTTCCCTCCCCACCCCCATCCCTTGTCCCTGGGGCCCCTCAGTCACCAGCAGGGTCCAGGCGGTCTGTGCTGTGCCCAGATGTGCTTTGAGCATCATCACTAGGGGCATGGGGGAAGGTCAAGTGGGCCCTGTCTTGGCTGGGGAGAGCTTACACTTGGTAAGCACCTACTGTGTGCCCAGTCCAAGGCCTGGCACACATCAGGTTTCCCTAACAACAAAGCTGCAGGGTGTCACCTCATCTCATAGATGAGCAAACAGGCTCAGAAAAGAGGCAGGGTCTTGCCTCCAGCCACACAGCTCAGGGTCAGGGAGCCTGGGTCTCTGCGTCTCCCAGCTACAGTGAGCCACACTGCTGCCCAAGGAACCCTTTCTCCTGGCCGAGGCGCCCACACTGGCAGCTGCTCCCGGATTCCAGGAGTGAGGCCGAGAGGCAGATTCGGGGGGAAGGAGGGGCAGCTGGCAATTTGGGTCTTATGTGAGGCTACACAAGCAGATGGGTCCCCCCCAGCCTGCTTGACCACCCTCATCCAGAACCAGACCTGTCCTGAAGGCCCTTCGAGGCCCCCAGCTGGTCTCTCTGCCCTCTTCGACCTTATTCCCACACTTCCCCAAGCCATTATTGACCCTCCCGCAGCAAAAAGTCAACCAGGTCACTCCCTTGCTTTAAGCCCTTCCATGGCTCCCCAGATCCTGGCACCCAGAGCCCCCCACCCCTGAACTTCCTCCAACCTCACCTCTGGGCCTCCTTGACCTGCACCCATCCAGCCTCCTGGGCACCTCTTTGGCCCCCGAATGTCCAGCTTCCCAGCGCCCTCTCAGGCTGCTCCCTCTCCCAGCCTCCCCATCTTGGCTCTCCAAATCTGACCTGGGTTTCAGGGCCCAGGGATATGGGTGCCCCCACCTCCAAGGTGTCCTTGGGCTGTGCTGCCCACTGTCTCTGTGGCAATAGGCTTTCCTTACTGGCCCGGGAGTCTCTGTCCGTCGGCCCCGTGCCCATCAGCCCGGAGCCAGCATGGTGGACGAGGGGACCATCAGGTTCAGGGTCCCTGTTGCAATCCTGGCCGGGCCGCACACTGGTATCTGCTGGCCTCCGTGCCCTGCGGACTCCACCTTGGCCCCACCCCACCTGCCTCAGCAGCCTTTTTGGCCAACAGTCCACGCATCCCACGCAGGGCCTGGTTTCACGCTGGGTGTCCTGTGCCTGAGGGACGGTGGCATGGTGTGAGGCATCTGCCCCTGGGCCACGAGCCCCCCAGGGCGGGGAGTGGGCCTGACTCAGCCCCCAGCCAGGCCCGCCCAGTACCTGGCAGGTACCCAAGGAAAACAGATAAAGCTATCTAACGTGGGGGGAAGCCTGAGTGTGTCCCCCTGTAATGTGTCTCAGAGGCCTGCGAGTGGCTCTGTCTGTGAGTCCGTGTGTCTGTCAGTGCCCATGTGTGGGTCTTTCTGTCCGCATAGCCGCGTTCTGCGTGTCTGTGTCTGCACCCCGTGATCTGAGCTGACGCTCGGGCCTGGGCTCCGAGCTGCGATCCTTGGCCCAGAAGGCCACTGGCAGACCCCGAACTGTCCTCAGCCCCCTGAGCCCCCGCCCACTGCCCAGGGCATCCCTGCAGCCCTCCTGCGCCACCTGCACCGAACATACCTGCCGGGTGGGGAGTGCCCAGGCCCCAGGCAGGACGGAGCTGCCAGGAGAAGCCTGCTGAGCCAGGGCCCAGGAACTGGGCCTCGGTGGTGAGGCCTCTGGAGCAGCCCGAGTGAGTGACCAACAGCTGGGACTTCCCAGCCTGGTCTGCGCACGCCCTGGGCCCCCCGGCCCCACCCCCCGCCCCGTCCTCCACCCCAAATCCATAGTTTCACTTTCAGAAGTGTCCCTCCCGTCGCAGACACTATCTCTCCAACCTTTGATTCCTAGCAGTCCACGCGCAGGCTGTCAGGGAGCACGGCGGGGAGGGGCAGCCCTTCGGGGCTCAGGGCAGTGTAGGGGGGACACTTCTGTGGGGCCAGAGGCGCTGGCCTGCTGCGGTGGGTGGCGTCCCAGCCCGGAAGAAGCCCTCCCTCTTCGGGGCCCATGTGCCAAGCTCATTCGGAGAGCCCCTGCCTGGCACGGAGAGCCAAGAGCACATGGGGCACAGGGCGCCGGGGGGGGGGGGGGGGGGGGCGGGGAGGGGGCAGTTCCGGGAGGATGTCACAGGGACAGCAAAGGGAATGTCATAAGCCACACGCCATTCCAGAGGGCTTCAGGAGCTGGCGTGGGAGGAGGCTAAGGGGGAGAAGGATTCCGCTCAGGAGTGAGGAGAGATGGCGTTCTGGGCAGGGGTCAGCAACAGTGTGGATGCGGCCTGGGCCTGCGGAATGGAGAGCACAGGCCCTCCTCCCCCACCGCGGATCCAGCTGGGGAGGGTTTGTGGGGAGGGACACTGAGGCTTCCCAGAAGAGGCAGGCTCCACATCTTCATGGGGGGATTCCGTTGCTGGCATCCTTGGAAAAAACTTAGGGAAAATCCAAGGAGGACTGATCCAGGCCTGAGCAGCCTGGAGCCTCTGGGCCGCGGGCAGAGCAGGGCAGGTGGAGACAGGCTCGTGTCCGAGGGCTGCCGGGACACAGCGCCACTGGCTGGGGGGCTTAAGCAGCAGACATTTATTTTCTCCAAGTTCTGGAGGTGGAAATCTGAGATCTAGGTGTCAGCAAAGCTGGTTTCTCCTGAGGCCTCTCTTCTGGGCAGGTGGACGCCACGCTCTTCCCGCGTCCTCACCCGGTCGTTCCCGTGCGTGTCTCTGTTTCTGTTCTTATGAGGACACCAGTCCTATAGGATCAGGACACACCCTAATGGCCTCATTTTAACATAATCACCTTCTTCAAGGCACTATCTCCAAAGTCTCCTTCTGAGGAACTGTTGGGAGTTAGGACTTCAACGTAGGAATTTTCGGGGGACAGACTCCAGCCCACAACAGACTGGAAGGCACCTGAGATGCTGCAGTACCCCATTGCCATCTGTAGCCAGGTCAGATCGGACCCAGAGATACCAGCACCTCCTCCAGGAAGCCCTCTGGCTTCCCACTTGAGTCACGAGCCCCCTGAGCCCTGGGTACCCCTCTGTGAAACAGGGTCACAAGTCTCAGCTCGAGCCCCGTGGGCTGGAGGGGCCTCTCCCCCACCCCTGCTCAGGCTGGTCTGCTCGCCAGCCTCCCATGCCATGTGTCTCCAGCAGTCAGAAACCGAGAGATGGGAGGGGAATGCACAGCTTCAGAGACAGAGGGACACCCCACAAGTGACAGCCTGGGGCTTTTCTTTGGCAGTCCCAGGGCCTCTGTGGAGTGAATACCTCCACCCTCATTGCACTGGAACACCGACTCAGAGGCGTGGGAACCTGCCCACGGCCACAAAGCTGGTGAGACAGAGGCCGGGATGCCAGCCCCGGGTCCTGTCTCTGAGGATTGGGGTCTTCCCATAGGGTGAGGCCCTGGTGGACACCAGGGCTCCTCAGACTGACCTTCCTGGTCTCTACTTCACAGGGCACATTAGGGTCACCTCCTCTCAAGAGAGGGGTCCCCGGAAAGCTGGCAGCACCCAGGGCCTGGGGAGTTGCGCCCGGGCCTCTCCCAGCTCCCAGCTCCACCCCGAACCCATTCCCAGCCTGGGCCCACTTTTCAGCATGAGGCTGTGCTGGTTCTCTCATCCCATCTCCACGCTGTGGTTCCCCAATTGCCTCAGTAAAATCCCTGTAGAAAAGTCCCAACCTTGTCGCCCAGGAACCCTCAGCTGTGGCGGGACAGACGGGGCTGCTCTGGCCGGGGTCAGGAGAAGGCAGAGCAGGGGGAGAAGCTGGGAGGGGGAGGCGCAGCTGGGGGCACCAAGTCCAGCTGCCCCACATGGGGCTGCACAACCTTCGGAGAGGCTGGTGACTGGGCCTCAGGGCACTCCTCCATAAAATGCAGCTGTGGGGTGGGGCGCCTGGGTGGCTCAGTGGGTTAAGCCTCTGCCTTCCGCTCAGGTCATGACCTCAGGGTCCTGGGATAGAGCCCCGAATCAGGCTCTGCTCAGCGGGGAGCCTGCTGCCACCCCCCACCCCCCCCACCCCCGCCGCCTGCCTCTAATGCCTACTTGTGATCTTTGTCTGTCAAATAAATAAATAAAGTCTTAAAAAAAAGTGCAGCTGTTGGGGACATGTGTCCACGGCAGCAGAGAACCTGCTCCCAGGTGGGAGAGGGCAGGGGGAAGAACTTTCACTCCCAGATGCTTGCTTGTGCCCGAGGTTCCGGGGAAGCCAGGCTGTCACACCCCGAATGCAGATGCCAGAGGCGGCAAATGTCACCCACACCGCAGCCAGGACCAAACAGACCGGGCAGGGAGCAGGAAGCCTGGGTTCGGTCCTCTTCTCCTAACCGGCAGTGAGTCGGGGCAGGGGACGGCGCCTCTCTCTGAGACCGATATTGCAAAGTTGAGGTGCCCCATCTCCGACCTGCACTAGGCAATGACCCCAACCCATGCGGAGTGGGCCCTCCGGATGATTCCCAAGGCCCTTCCCCCCCACCGCCCCCACCCTGCCTTCCTTGGGGGCGGGGCCTCAGGGAATACGGGTTGGGCTACCGGGTGGGCGGGGCATCCACTTCTGGTACCGCCCCCTCCCGCTCTGCCGGAACCAGCTCTTGTGAGTGAAGGTCAGTGGGCTGGGGACCGGTCTTTAACGGACTGTGTCCTGCAAGCTGGGGGCCTGCGCTTGGAGGGGCGGACATGCCGAGCCCTGCCCCCACTGGACTGCCTTAGTGGGCCTGACTTCCCCACCCTGGACTCGATGGGTACCGCAGGTTCCTCGGGCCTCCAATTATGGGTCACCTCGTCTCGAGGCCTGCCCTGGTAGATGGTGGGCTTCAGTGTGGTACCACTCGGGTGCGTACCACTCAGGCCTAGCTCTCAGGGGCACCTGGATTCTGTCCCAGCTCAGCGATTTATCAGCTGTGGGACCTTGGGACAGTCGTATACAAATGAGTTTAACACTGTACCTGGGCGGGTCTCCGAAGAAATCTCAGTAAATGAGACCCTGGCCCACCCCACCTTCCTCACCAGGAATACACAAATCACCCCTGTTTGCTCAAGTCCCTCACCCCACGACCCGTGTGTCGGTCAGCAAGCCCCGGCATGCGTCCTGTGAAATGTCTGCCCCCCTCCCGTGTCCCTGCGGAACCATAGGAGGGCTGGAGGCGGAGGACAAGAAGGACTTGGAAGGACAGTCCAACACCTCTTCTAAGCTAGAGACCTGGGGGGGACCACGGAGACATCTGGGACTGTGGACTTGGTTCATGGGGCCATGGGGTTACAATTAAAACGGGCTGCCAGGCAAACTTCCTCACCTCCGCCTTCCGCCTCTCCTGCATTTGGGGCTGGGTTATTTTTAGAAGGAAGGTATGCTGGAGGAAGTGCCTTATTCATCCTTGAGGTGAGCAAGGCCTCCAGGAAAGAAGAGAGGGGCTTGAGTCTCCCACCTGTCCCTCCCAGCTCACCAGGGCCCTGTCCCACCTGGCCTGAGCCCGAGGACTTTGTTGGGCTTAACATTTATGCGGGGCTGCCTCCTGCCAGGCCCTGAGCTTTCTCTGCCCTGGGTCAGGCTAGCCAAGGGCAGAGGACCAGAACGGGAGGCTGGGAGGGAGGCCAGCACACCTGGGCTCCAGCAGTGATTGGGTTTCTGCCCCCCACCCATGTTAACCCCAACCAGCCAGGAGGGCTCCCCTTGCGCAGAGGAACACGGCCAAGAGACAATATCGCTGGACCCCTTGGAGGGACAGGACCCTCACGTGGGCAAGAAGAGGTGCCTCCTCGCCCCGTCCCAGGGACCCCGTCACAGCTGGGGCTGGGACGAGCCGTGGGTGCCTCTTCACATGTCAGTGTGTTCATCTGCGAAGTGGAACTTTTGCAAGGACTTGAGGAGACCCAGCCTGGAATAGGACCCCCATCCTATGGCCATTCCTGTGCCCTAGGCTCCCAGTGAGGAAGGGTATGAGAGGAAGGAATCTTGCCCTCAGGTTCCAGCCAGAGCTGGAGGCCCCAAGGAGAGGGGGAGGGCCACCTGGAAGAAGCTGGTCCTGCCTTGGGTGGTCCTGGCTAAGGCTGAGCAGAGCAGAAGGCCCAAGGCTGGGGGGGCCAGAGGAGCAAAGTCCACAGGAGCAAATGGCCCCACCAGCCACCCCACCCCCAGTGTAGAACACCCGAGTCACTCACTTGGCACTCTGGCCTGGTCACCCTGGGCTCCGAGTCAAGGCCCTTGTCTGGAATGGCATAGCGAAACCCAAACTGTCCCCAGCCCCTCAGGGCCCTAGCAAATGTGCCCACCAGCCACCAGGAAGGGCCTTTATTTCTGCTTCAAACCTCAGGACAAGGAGGGTGTGATCCAGACCCCGGGCTGCCGATGGGAGAGGGAAGGCGGTGGTCCTGGCCAGACCCCGGGAGGCAGGAGGTGGTGGCTGTGCTGTCCCCTCTCCAAGCACCAGCCCAGCCTCCCTGGGGCCGAGGCCCTCCCAGGTGTCAGCCAGCAGGGTTTGCTGGGTGCCCCCCCCAGCCCTGCACAGCAGAATCAGGCCATGTCCTGCCCCCTTACTGGGGACCCTGGGGGGCCTGGTCCTTGCAGCTGACGTGCTTGCTGCTGGCGTCTTCCGGGGCCTTCCCGGGTGCTTCCCTCAGTGAGGAGGCTGCAGAAACATAAAGGCCTCCATGTTGCTGGGGCTGCATTTCTGACAGGCTGACAAGGAAAGGGAGGGGGCAGGCAAGGCCTGCTCTGGGAGCAGGAGCCCTTCCTCCCCTGGTGCCAGAGCAATAAGGTGGCAGATTAAAGGCAAGTCTGGGGCCAACCTGGAGACCCCCCCACCCCGCAAGAGCTTAAGTTCCAGTGGTTACCCAAGGGGTGATCCCTGGTGCCGCTCTGGGCCCTAGATGGACGCTGACAGAGATTGAGGGGGCTTTGGGGAAAGGCGGGGGTTATGGCCTGGACAGGCCCCTTCTGGGCCTCAGCTGCTGGGGGCTGACATCTGAGAAGTGGGGGCAGGCAGGTAGGGGGCAAAGAGGCCCCAGCTGAGGCCAAATTCATTTCCTCTTCAAGGCATAGACTTCCCAGGGGACGAGACTTCCCAGGGCACAGCTTGCCCCTCAGTGCCCTCCACAGAGCCCCCCACTGGCCAGCCTGCTGTCTCTCCCATGCCTCACACCTGGGCCCTGGAAGACCCCTCTCCTGCCCATACACCCTCCTCCTTCGGGAAGCTTCCTTGGCCCTTTATCAGGCACTGGTGGCCAGCACAGGTGCCTGCCACTAGGGCAGCTCGTCTCCCCACCTCCTGGGCACCCAGGCTGGGCACCCATCCCCTCCCCTTTTCCAGGCCCTCTGAATACACACTTGTCCCCCAGGCAGTGAGTCAGGAGGGCGGGGAGGAGAGGAGCTGGAATTGATAGGAGCACCAAGTCTTGTGTCCCACAGAGCCCAAATGGGTGCCTCCCACGGCCAGGCCTGGGGGCCACCACGGCAGGTGGGGGCCTCGTGTGCAGGTGGGAGGGGGCATTGGACAAAGAGAGGGTCAAGGCCACGAGGCTCCCAGGTGCCTCCGCAGAGGCCCAGGCAAGTGGGGGCGATGGTGTGCAGAGTCTGGAGGGGTAGCTCCCCACCCCCCAGGCAGCCCCTCACTCACCAGCCGCGCCCTGGGTCTGGGCTGACCCCCTCAGGGCGCCCTCTGGTGGCCAGCGCAGCTCCCCGCTCTCCACAGAACCCGCCTCGCTGGACTCCACCACAATTGAGGGCAGCCGCGGGCCCAGCTGGGGGCCCTTCTCCCGGGCACCTGCCCCAGCCTGCAGGGAGGGCGGGCAGCGGTCAGGGGCTTCCTGCTCACTCCCACACCCCACACCTGCCCTGCATTCTGTTCACTGGGAGCTTCACGTGTGTGTGCGCGCGCGCGGCGGGTGACGTGGGTGTGCCAACCCCTCCCCCATCCCACCACGTGGGGGGACCGAGCACTCAGCACCTGGGGCACCAAAGGATCCATCTGTGCTCAGGCCTTAGGCCCATTTCACAGACAGGAACCTGAGGCCAGAGAGGCCAAGGTCGTCTGGTGAGCGAGCCCAGGGCTTCTGTGCACCCGAGCTGCCTCCCGCATCCTGTGCTGCCCCTTCCTGGGGTCTTCTGTGCGGGGGCCCTTGGTCTCCTCCCCAGCTCTGAGGAGCTGGGAAGCTGTTACCATGGCAACCGGAGGCTCTCTGGGCTCGCTCTGGGCTCATTGTTCGGTGCCCACAAGAGTGTGCGGGGGCTGCCTCCCCAAGCCCTCCTGGTCCCCTCTGCATCCCCGCCTCCCATTCAAGGCCTCCGGAGGGAGAGGCCCACATGGCCAGTGCTCCCACACGACCCTCTGGCTGAGGCCACAGCAGCTGATGCCTGCACTGTCTTGCGTCCCTCCCCCCAGGGGCATGAGTGCCTTGAGGAAAGGCGGGCCCACATCTGCAGGATTTGTCTAAGTGGCTCAGAACCACCACAGCAGAACCATCTGTGAACATGTGTTGAAATGCACATTCCCGGGCTCTCTGGGTGGGGGGCAGGAATCAGCATTTTCACCAAGAACCGCAGGGTTCCCGCATGAGGCTGGGACTGCCTTGCAATCTGCAGCACAGGGCCCTGCCTGCCTTGCCCCAGCGATGGGACCATCCGGCTCCTCCTGCTGGCATGGCCGGTCCTCTGGGATCCCTCCCCACCTGCCGTTCTTCTCCCTGCCCTCCTCTGCAAAGGCCCGCTGACTCCCAGCCTGGGTGCTCCTTGGCCCGGAGTGTGCCACTGGAATGAGGGAGGTCCCGCCAGTGGCGCTTGGAGGTCTAAGGCTTGGTGTCCATCTGTCCCGCCAGGGAGGCTGGCCCCCGTGTGACTCTGGGCTGGTCCCCTTCTCTAGCCCCACCAGCCACCAGCAGTGCCAGCAGTGCCAGTGTCCCAACTCTAGAACGCAGAACACCAAGACTGAACCCCTCATGTAGGGACTTCACTCTCCGGTTGCATCAACACAGCCCCTGAAAACTAAGGGACCAGGGTGGGGGACTGTGGCATTGCCTCACCCACCAGGGAGCAGACCACTCTGGGGAACAATCCCAAGGGTTCTCCAGGTCCAGGAGTGGTGTTGAGGAAGTCAGGGAGGCTCGGCCGCCAGCTGCTTTATGCAGCAGACTTCTAGGGAGGAGGATCTGCCTCACTCACACGGATGGGTAAACTGAGGCATGCCTCAAATCATAGGCCAGAGCTTGAGGCTGGCTTTCTCCTATCCCCTATGGCTGGCAGACCCCAGGGCCCCAACTGCGTACCTTTCTTGCTGGGCCTCCGGCCTCCTCCGCTGGGCTTAGCTCTGGCATGGCTGGCTGGGGGGCAGTCATGTTGTTGCCGCTGTCAAGGTGCGTGAAGACGGGGGTTGTGGGCAGGGGAGAAACAAGGTGTCTCCCAGGGGACGGATACTGGAGTCCACTCTCCTCCTGTGAGCTTCCGACCACTCTAGCCTGCACCCACCCCACCCTGGCCCACTGCCCCTGCTTCAGCTGACCTTCCTGCACCACTGCTTCCTGCCCAAGCCCACCATCAGAGGGGACCCTGGACGGGCACCATGCAGCATGCCCAGTGTTGCAGGGGGCAGGAGTGGAGCAGAAGCTGACTAAGCCTTGAGATCCATGAAGTTTTCTTTGAAGAGGGCCCGCTGATTTGAGGCCTGATGGCTGAGCAGGAGGCTGACAGGCCAGTGGGGAGGAGAGAAGATGTTCTGAGATAGGGAACAGCTAGGCGAGGACACAAAGATCAGGGGACCCAAACAGGTTTCTGAGCCAGGAGGCTGGGAGCCCCTGGAGTCAGGTTCAAGTCAGCCAGAGGCAAAGGTGGCCAGGTCCTCTCCAAGAGCGGACACCACTCACCCACTCAGGGCCGGGCCCTCGGTACCCACAGCCAAAGGGAAACCAGCATCCTGCCTGCACTTGGCCAAGCCTACTCGGGCCCTTGCCAGGGAGCCCGGCCAGGGACAGCCCAGCAAGGGCTCTGGGAAGAGAAGCTGGGAGGCTGCAGGGGGCCGCAGGCAAGGGGCAAGAGTGCTGGGAGGAGCCTGGGCAGAGGGACAGCAGCAAGCTGAGGGATGGAGTGCCTGTGAAGCCTTGCTGGTTGTGGGGGAGGTGGTCCTGTGGGCACTCAGCAAAGGGGGAGACTTGCTATTCTGGGATATGAGCTCTCTTTCACCGAAAGCCCAGCTCAGTTTGATTCAGGTCCCCTGAGACCCAGGGAAGGGTGGGAGGGGGCCATGTGCCTCCACCCAATCCCAGAGCAGGAGAGAGCCAGGCCCTACCCTCCCTCTCTGAGCTGATGCTCCCACATCAGTCCTTCCATATGCGCCCCTTCTGGAATCCCATCCCAGGACTCAGAACCTCAGCTAGAGCCCAGGGCAGCCAGGGCAGAGACCAAGAGATTGGACACAGAGATCCACACAGATTCGAGAATAACCCCAGAGGGAAGGCAGACAAACCAGCTAGCCACAGAGATAACGCAGAGGTGATAGGACTGGGGAGAGAAGAGGGAAACAGAGCCAGAGGAACCATACAGATGGAGAGAGGCGGAGAGACAAAGGGATTGAGAAAGAGATGAGAAAGACAAATGACAGAACTGTCACCTGGGGCCCAGCCACAAGCCAGGCAGCCAGCCAGCAAGTCTCTAAGGGCTGCCTCCCGCTGTCCCGCGGTGCCAGGGCCAGCGGCAGTGGCAGCATTCGCCCATCAAGGACTCCTGCCACCCGCCACCCACCCACCCCCCGCCCCCGCACCTCCGTTGGCGCCCAGGTGCTGCAGGCCAGGTGCGGTCCCCAGGTGCACAGCCCCCAGGAGCACTGCGCTCGCCCAGAGCTCGGCGTCCAGCAGCCAGGAGCTGAGCGCGGCCCCCACTGCCTCCTCTTTCCCAAGGGAGCTCCGACTCGGAACCCCCAAACTCCCCCCGCCTTCCTCCCTGCCCAGCCCCGTGGAGCCGGGGCGCACCAGGGGCGAGGGCTGGGACGAGTGTGGGGAGGGGGCGCCTCCTGCGCCTCGCTCACACTCACCCTCCCGCGCTGGATGCTCGCGCCGAGTCGCCAGGCTCGGCTCGGAGCTGGCAGCCTGGGTTCGCCCTCCCCGGCTGCCGCCCGCCCTCCCCGGTGCTCTCCGCCCACACTCGCGCGCCGGCCCCCCATTACACTCTGGCCGTGGGGCGCTTCCGCGCTCCCAGCCCCAGCTCCCCGGTAGCGCGCCCCGGGCGCATCCTCCCTTTGACAAGACTGCAGTCCCCAGAACCGGATCCCTGTCACTTGAGACCACAAGCCTCAGGTTCGAGGTTCAGGAATTGCGGGGGGCAGGGGGTTGGGGGTGGGGGGTGGTCAGAAGTCAGTGGGACCAGAAACAGGGAAAGAAGACACCAGTCGAGTTTGAAGGAGTGAAGAGAAGGGAAACAAGTGGGATGGCCACCGTGATGGGGTGTGTGTGTGTAACTGCCCTGCTTCCCGCTCCTCTACGCCCCAAATCCCAATCCCCAAAAGGAACACTGAAGTTGTGAGACAGCCTGGTGGACAGACCTGACAGCGGAGGGCAAGGTGCATAGCCTCTGATCCAGATAATTCCTGCCCTTCTGCCATCCAGCCTCTAACACCCATCATCCTTATCTAACATCCAGCTTCTAGCCAGCATCCATAGTCCACCATTCAGCATCCACTCAGCCAACCATCATCCACTAAGGACCACCTCACTTATCTTCTACCAACCAACCACCACGAGCCACCATCCCACATTCGTTAACCACCCAACCCCAACCACCACCCACGATTCAACCAGTATTCAGCTCAGCCATGCATCTATCCATTCGTCAATCACACCCACTACCTACCGAGCACCCATACACCATGAAAAAACCCATCAGTCCAACATTAATTCACCATCCGTCCACCCACCACCTACCCACCCATCATTCACTGTCTAACAGCTTTCCGTCAATATTTAACAACTATTCGTCTATCCTCCATTTATCCATCCAGCATATGCCTGGTTGTCATTAATCAATCTATCATCTCTCTACTACCCATTTATCTGGATTTATCCACTACCCATCTACTTGACTCCATTGGTCCAATCAGCCACAATTCGTCCCATCTACAATTCAGGTACCAATCAATCACCATCACTCCTCCATTGATATTTTTACGAACTACAACCCATCATCCATCCACTCACTAACCATCTACCATCCACCCAACTCTTATCCCTATTCACCACATATCTAGCCACTCATTGTCCACCTCACAACATCCTCTATCCATCAACCAGCCATAATTCACTATTCATTCAAAACCCATTAAGGTATATACTATCTATCTACATTCATCCATTCTAGAATACCTTATTGAGTGCCTTCTATGTGCCAACTATTGTTCTAGGTGCTGGAGATAGAGTGGAGAGAACAGTGATCATTCATCCACCATAATCCATCCACCATTACAGTCCATCCATGATCCCTCCACTTACCATCTGTGCATCAACTCCCACCCACTGTTCATGGTCCATTCAATACCCATCATCATTCACTGTCCATTCACTGTCCACCTGCCATGAATGCATCTTCATCTGTGCACTAAACCATGCACTTGCCATACACCACTCACCAGCCACCATCCAGCCACCATCCACCCACCATCTTCTCCTTCACCATACCACCTTGCATGCTTCCATTTTCCGTGATGGAGCCGTCTGTCATTTAATTATCATCCATTCATCACCTAGCCATCCATTCAGAATCACCCACTCATTATCTGTTCATCACCAACTTCCCATCTACACCCCCACAGCACACGAACCACTAGCCGCTGACCTAGCAACCATTCATTTGCCATCTGTTCCTCCATTCATGCACCATTCAGCCCCATCATTCACGATCCATCCCTCAATCACACATCCACTCACATTTATCTGCCACTTACCCATCATTCTCTATGAAAAGATCCATCACAATCACCCACTTACTATTTACCCACCACCCACCCACGCTCCATGATTCATCCACCCACCAAGCATCCACTATCCACACCTATTACCTGCAATTCATCCTCTATCCGTAGATTCTGTCAGGTCCATAAGTCTGTCAATTGAGTGTCCACATCATCCACTCTCCATCTACCAATCTGGTTTGGTTATCTGCTCATCGCTTAACCAATTACCTATTACATCAATGTATCCGCCATTCACCATCTTCCATCTGTCCACCATCCAGCACCTCCTGTGACCATGCTTCCAATGCCTATCCAACCATCATTTATACACCCATCCGCATAACACACACACCATCTACCACTGCATCCACTTTCATCCATTAATTCACCTCTCCATCCAGTCATTCATCCCCTACCAACCATGCATTCATCTAGTATCTCACCACCCATCATCCTGCCCTGCATTCCTCCATTATACTACCCACACACATAAATAACAGTTAACCTTTCTGACTTCTCTCTACCACCCATCTCCATCATTCATTCACTCACCCACCCATCTGCTCACCATTCTTTCACCCATTCACTCATAAACCAAACATTCAATAATAAATATTAATATTTTTAAGAGTTTACTTATTTATTTGAGAGAAAGCAGAAGCAGAAGGGGAAGGAGAGGCAGAGAGAGAAGCACACTCCCCACTGAGCTGGGAGCCCGATGTGGGGTCCAATCCCAGGACCCTGGGATCATGACCTGAGCCAAAGGCAGAGGTTTAACCGACAGAGCCGCCCAGGCGCCCCAATAAATATTAATATTAGGGGCGCCTGGGTGGCTCAGTGGTTTAAGCCTCTGCCTTCAGCTCAGGTCATGTTCTCAGGGTTCTGGGATCGAGCCCCGCATTGGGCTCTCTGCTCAGCAGGGAGCCTGCTTCCCCCCACCCCACCTGCTGCTCTGCCTACTTATAATCTCTCTCTCTTTCAAATAAATAAAATCTTTTAAGAAACATAAATATTAGGGATGCCTGGATGGCTCAGTTAGTTAAGAGGCTGCCTTCGACTTAGGTCGTGAGCCCAGGGTCCTGGGATCAAGCCCCACATCCGGCTCCTGGCTCGGCAGGGAGCCTGCTTTCCCCTCCCAGTCTGCATGCTGCTCTCCCTGATTGTACTCTCCCTCTCTGTTAAATGAATAAATAAAATCTTTTTAAAAAACCATAAATATTAAACATGTATTACTCAGCGCAGTGCTGGGTTCTAGGATCATCGAGGTGAGTAAGATCCCATCCAAATTCATGGTCTAATGAATTCACACTCTGATGATCCAAAAAGAAGAGACAGGTCAGAGAAGTGTCACTGTAAAAATGTATGTTGTGTTTAAACCTTGGTGCCTCCATCTTCTGGCCATAGGACCATCAGACTTCTGTGCACGAGTTTCCCGAGAGAAGGACCAGGAGGGGACATCTCAGCAGAATTGGCAGAGGCCTGATCTGGCCATGGAGACTGCAGTTTGGGAGGCCCAATGATGTGGGTGTAAAGAGGACTAAGGCTGGAAAAAGAGGTTAGCAGAGGTCATGCAAGGCTAGGAACCCCCGGCTAAGGGTTGGGTCCCTGATGACGACAGGGGGCTCTGGGAGGGTTTGAGGCAGGTAAGCACCCTGTCAGCTAAGTTCTAAGCAAGTTACACAAGTACTTCTCCACTGAAGAGCACCTGAACCAGGGACCGGAAGCGCAGGGGCCTGCCTGTCACGGGCAACAGCAGCGCGATGCTGTGGCTGCGAGCGGACCGCCCCTCCGCCCAGACACCCTTGAGTCAAGAATGCTCCCATCTACACCACCCAACCCCCCAAAGGCCACCTTCCAGGTGGGGCAGGAATTGCTCTTCCTACGGGTTAACGAGGGTGCTAGCTGTCACCTAGGGTGTGGGTTACCAGCCAAGGTGTTAGCCGACAAGGGCCTCACGGCTCCTGGGGATTGCTGCTAACAGGCTTCTCTGGGAGGGCTCAAGGCCCTTGAGGCAAAGGCTGTGGTGGGGGCCAGCAGGCTGGGGACAGGGAGTATCTTTAAAGACAGGGCCGGAGGCCCATATCGGACCCGCGGTATCAGTCTTGGGGCCCATCTTCTCCTCCAGCCTCCAATGGTCCTTCTCCCTCCTCCTGCCTGGCCTCCACCACGGACCCTGCCCCACAGGAGGCCGGCAGACCTGGAGGCGAAGGAAGCTTGGTATCCTGGCCACACCCAGCCTCTGCTGTGTATCCTCGGGAGGCCAGGCCCCTTTAGCCACCCCCTTACCGCACACACCCTCCCAAGCCTGAATGGGGGTGAGGGCAGCCTGCCGGGCTGGAGGTTCTCAGGGTGGGTGGAATCCCGGTTCTGGTCCAGGAAGGTTGGCTCTGTGCGCCCTCTTGCGGCCATTCTCGGGTAAAACGCCCCAGACTCCAGGCCGCTGATCCTCTGTGAGAGGCAGGTCCAGGACTGAGCCTCTGTGCCCTTGGTCCTAAGGGTCCTAACTAAATTACCCCACGCGAGGAGAGCACCGGCTAAGGGATGAATGGACAGATGGTTGAGGAAAGGTCTGGCTGGAGAAAACTTCCAGCCGTCTCTACTGACTGTCTCTTCTTAATAAAACTTCCCCCCGTCCGGCACCAACACTAAATCTTCAGTCTTCTTTCAGGACGTTTCTCTCTAATGCAAATACTCAGACTTCAGAGTTTTATTTTTTTAAGATTTTATTTATTTCTTTGATGGAGCAGGGAGAACAAGCAGGGGGGGTGGGAGAAGGAAAAGCAGGCTTCCCACTGAACAGGGAGCCCAATGCAGGGCTCGATACCAAGACCCTGGGGTCGTGACCTGAGCCGAAGGCAGATGCTTAATGACTGAGCCACCCAGGCGCCCCAGATTTCAGGGTTTTTAAAATGCCACGATAAGAGAATCACACCAACAGAGGCAGTCCCAGGGAGCGAGGGTGAGCAGGTGGGTGGGCACAGTGCAAAGCTGGGTCCCAGGGCCTAGGGGACCCAGGAGGCCCCAGCTGACACATCAGCCACCACCACAGGCCTGTGGTGTGCCCTTGGACAAGGGTGGGGTGGCGATCCCCGGGGGGTGGGAGAAATCTGTCCTCTCTGGGAGGCTGGAGTAGGAGGAATAGGAGAAGGACCCGGGCCTGTCCTCCAGATCTGGACCGCCCTCCCTTGACCAGTACTGTGCAGGACTGACATGGGGCATATGAGGGAGTCAGGGTGGATGAGGCTCACGGGAGCCTGAGGGGATCAGGTTGATGTTCCTTCCCCACTCAGCACCTCGGCCCGCAGCCTCTACCCCTGGCACATGGGGGACAAACTGGGGCTCCAAAGAGTGGGCCGGAGGGAGAATGGGAGGCAAAGCTGTCCCCCAAAGCGGGCCCCCTGCGCACTGGAGGAGGGAGGGGTTCGTCCCCCATTCCACAGGCTAGGGCGCCCGCTGGTCCCCCACGCAGGGAGCTCCACTCACAGGCAAAAGGAGCAGGGGGCTCGGGTTCAGCCCCACCAGGTCTGGGGGACTCCACGGACCCGTCAAGGTCTGTAGCAGTGGCCTGAGAGGAGGCCTGATTTCCAGCCTGAAGGACAGGTGACCTTGGAGAGAGGCAGCCCAAGTGTGGGGACTAGGGCTAGGGCAGGCGAGGGCGGGGCTGCTGGCGGGACTCGAGGCTGGTCCCAGGGCAGAGTTGACCCAGACAGGAGGGAAAGAAGAGAGCTGTCCAAGGTTGTGCTGCCCACAAAGGCCACTAGGGCAGATGTCATCCTGCCTGCAACCAGTGTCCTGCTAGCAGAGCGCTGACCCCATCCCACTCTGAGCCCACCCACCACTGGGGACAGTTCTGTCACCAGCCCTCCAGCTTCTTTACCCCAACCCATTCCCAGAAGCCGAGGATGGGCAGGATACCTGGTGGTGGGGCGGGAGTGGGGTGTCAGGGTTCTCATATATTAGGGCCTTTAGAGGTCTACCCACTGCCAGGAGCAAGGGGTAGGACCCAGCTGGCCATCCTGGGAGATCCCAGGACTCAACACCCCACCAAGCCACAGCTCCTGTTCACAGAGGTGGTGACAGATCCTTCTCCAGGAAGCCTTGGTAAATGAGCAGTGCCTGCCATGAGCCACCTTTGTGTAACCCATATGAAGTTTGGAGCAGGCGCCCCTTTAATGCACACAGATATTTGCCTAGCGCAGGGGTGCTCGGGAGCGACACAATGCGATTCTAGCCCTAATTCTTACATAGCACTTCCTGCGTGCCAGGCCTGGTCTGGGAGCTTTGCCTAGCTCATTGCACCATGGAAAGCCTGGGAGGAGGGTATAGTATTATCCTATTCTACGGAGGCAAGGGAACCGAGAGACTGAGAAACCTGCCCAGGGCCCCAGAGCTGAGCTCAAGACAAGGCTAGGATTGGCAGGGGGCAGACGAGACCTGCAGCTGACCCTCGGGCTGGGCCGCTGCTCTGGGGTATGGGGGCGCAAGGAGGTAGGGAGGCACACCCCCCGCGGTGCCTGCACTTAACAGGGGCCACTCCCCAGCTGGGACGCGGCCCTCCAGCGTCACCGCAGCCCTGGGGACAGCTACAGGCTCAGACACAGACAGACGGGGAGGGGGAAGCGGCTTGCCCCAGGGCTCCCTGCACAGAGACTTCTGGTTTCCCGGCCCCTCCTGCTTCCAAGACCAGGGGCCTCAGGCGAGCCCTGGAGCCGTGGCTCTCCCCTCGCGGGACGGGACGTGGAGTCTCTGCGCACCGCCGGGGGCTGGGGGGGCTGTGTAGGCCCTCGGACGGCTCGGACACTGCCCACTCGCCGGCGGCCTCCCGGTGACTGTGATCTCCGGGCGGCGGCGTCCTCTGCGCGCTGGGGGCAAAGCCGCGACAGCGCCCAGGGACAGGCCCGAGCCAAACAAACGGCGCATGGGGGCGGTGGGGGGGGGCAGCCCTTTCCCAGCCCCGCCTGCGGGGTTCAAGGTCTGGAGGCCGAGCTGGCTGAGAGGTGGGACCCGGCACCCCGATCCTGCCGGCCCCCGCGCGGGGAGCAGCGGAGGAGGGCACCCCACGCGCGGCGCCCCCGCACCCGGCCCCGCACCCCCTCCCCCGCGGCGGGTCCTTCGGCTGCGCGGGCCCCCGCTTCCTCCCGCGTCCGTCACCAAACGCGCCGTGCGACAGCTGCCGTCCCCTGGCGCGCCTCATGAGTGGGAGCAGAGGCCCCCGACCCTGCGCCCGGGGGGCTGGGGGGCTGCGCTCTGCGCGGCGGGCAAGGCCGCGGGCCCTGCGGGGAGACCCGCGCCCGGGGTCTCTAAGGCCGACTTAGCGGGCGGGTCCTCTGAGCGCGGCGAGGGGCGTGGGGCGTGGGGCGGGTGAGAGCTGGGGGTCAGCGAGCCTGGGGCGGTGAAGGGCTTGGGAAGCGCGGTGTCCGCCCCCCGCAGCCTCACCCCCGCAGTCCGCGCCAGCCTTGCATCCATGCCGCGGATACGGGCCAGTTTGCTAATGGGTTTGGTTCTTTCCCGGGACTCAGGTGAGGCAGGAGACCGGCCACGGCGGGGTCCAAAGTAGGTGTCCCCCCTGAAGGTGACCACACCCTGGGCTCCCAGCCTCTGTTGACAGGAGTGGGGGGTTGGTAAGTGCCCACCATGGCCCAGAGCAGACACCCAGGACGGAAACCGAGTCCATCCAGAGCCCCTGGGCTGGTTTTCAGTCTTGAGCATGCGGCGCAATTCCCGGGAGGGCTCCTTCCCCTGGTTCGGGGTCAGTGAGTCTGACCTGCATTTTTAACAACAGTGCTGCTAGTTGGGTCTGGGGACCACACTTGGAGAACGACAAGGTGGAAGGGGTGGCCAGAAGGACAGGACTGTCCTCAGTATGACCCTCCCAGGCCTCCACAGTCCACATTCCAAGGCAGGACCTGTCAGCCTTGCAGACTGGGGACATCTCTGTGCTCAGGGCTCATGCTCAGGCCTCTGCTGCCCACAAAGACTTAGAGGAAGTCCTGTCTTCGCTGGGTGCCCCTGGGTAGGTCTCCTGGCCACTCAGAGCCTCAGTTTCCCCCCACGCTACTGGGAGAACAAGACTGAGTGCGGATAAGCAAGAGGCTGCGTGAAAAGTGCTTGACGGATAGAAGTCTCCAGGGTTATTCTTTTTTCGCAGGAAGGGACACCGGCCTGGCTTAGGAGGAGGGCCCTGCTACTGTGGGGAAGGGCAGCTCAGCGTGGTGGGCTGGGGTGCCTGAGTTCAGAAGCAGGCTCTGCTATCTACTGGGATCCGCTGGGATCCACTTCAGGATCAGGAGCCTCGGTTTGCTCTTCTGAGACGGGGCCGTTCCTGTCCTTCCCTCACCAGTCCTCAGTGTGTTGGTCTGCAACGCGCCGTGCACAGAGCACTTCAACAGTTTTCAGGTTTTGCTGCAAAGCCTTGCTGTCCTCCCCCAAGTTGCCCCCAACACACATGCACTCTGGATGCCTCCTCCCTGACTCCTTGGTCCAGCCTGCACGTGTGCTCCTTCCAGGCGGTGCGTGGTTCTCTCCCCATTGCTGTAGGTTCTGGAGCAGAAATCCTAGATCAGAGGCTCCAGAGGGCCCCACTTCTGGAGTGCGGAGCCATGGAAAGCTTCTGAGCAGGAGAGATGTGGTCAGAGCCAGCCTTTGGGAAGGTGCTTGGGGGAGACTGCCAGGCAGGGGGCCGGCAGGGTGGGAGGAGGCGGCGTGGGCTGTCTCGATCACCACCTCATCTCACCTTCCAGCATCGTCACCGTCAGCAGCTACTCTCTGCAAGTAAACACAGCGGGACTTCTGCGTAGAAGGTGCCCAGTGGGACTGCGGGCTCTGGCCATGACCTCTGATGTTTTGCAGCCTCTGCAATGCAGGGACTCCATGTCCCTTTCAGATGAGGAGCTCGGGGCCACAGAGTCAGCCTGCTGCTTCTGGTCGGGTCCTCTCACCCAGTCGGCACAGACGGTTGCTGGGCACTGCTGGTTTCAGTGCTTTGGGATGCCGGGAACATTCCTGGGGGCAATGGGACATCTCAGGCAAGGCCATGCATGGGGCGATTAGGAGGGCAAGGCTCGCAAACTCACAGTCTGGTCTATGTCAAGGTGCCAAGGAGATAAGAAGCAGTCCACTAGAGAGATGACTGTCCGGCCTTCCCTCGCTCCTTCCCTGCCACCCTCTCTGGGCTCCCAGCCTGCTTCCTTCATGCACACACGTCTCCATGGGCACTTTCTTTGTGTCTGATCCTGGCAGGGTACTGGCTTATGCCCCGACCTTCAAAGTCCTCCACGTTGTCAGCTGGGAGGCTGAGCAGGACGAGGACAAACATGCTTCTGGAAGAGCCCTGGCCCAGAGACATGGGTGGCAGGAAACCTCAGGAGCCACCACCAGGATCACCGCGACGTCAGGACCCAGGCGGCAACAGGCAGGGACAGTGGAGCTGCTCCAGAAGGTTGCGGTCAGGGCCCACCAGTGCGTGTCGGGGCCTGCCCCCTCCCTGCCGTCTCACACTGGTCACCTTTGGTTCCCATTCTGTGCCTGGAAAGCCTCACCCGACTGCTTCCTTCCTGCTCACGTCTTAGCTGCTGTAGCCCCAAGGGGCAGAGGCCTCCCTGGGTCCCTCATTTCTGTAAGGCAGGAGCCCCCTCCTCCTCCGTCATGTTGCCGTGTCAGCTTTCCTCGAAGCCCTGGCCACTCTCCGAAATTCTCTCTTCCTACCCCTCTGCGCCCTGGTCTGTGGTCTGCCCCCGGACGAGGGTGGACGCGCGGGCACCCGCCTGGGCCACTGCTGCAGCCTTCGCTTCTAGGGCCGTGCTGGCACACAGCGGGCCGTCAGCAGCTTTGGCTTGGTTGAGTTAGTGGATCTCTACAATTTCTTAATGACTGCAGGGACCATTACTGATCTGTTTGTCTCAGGTTGGAAGTTCAGGTTTTCCTGACTTAATTGCAGATAACTGATAATCAATATTACTGTACGTATGACTGCCTCCGTCAGAGTCCCAGCAGGGACCACAGGGACATCAAGGACATCCCCCGCCCCGGCCCGGTGCGTAGAACCCATTCAGATTCTCTCTGACACTTCGGTTCGATGTCCCAGGCCCACAGTGACCGCTCCTCTGCCTGTTGGTTCCATGGCATGAGGGACCAGAAATAGCTGGTGGGGGCCAGGGGAAGCCTCAGCTCCATTCACTGGAAGCATGACTGTTTCCTGATGAACGCATTCCTCTCTTGGACACCAGCCCAAGGTCACAGGAAGGAAAGCAAAAATTCTTCCAGTGTGTTGTTTGGTGTTATAGTGAGAGGGGACACTCCCACCTCCCCTGCATGGCTCCTGGACCCGCACATTCGGGCTGTGGAGGGATGGTGCTAGATGGTGCTTTGTAGGCCGGGGCACACACCGCAATCCAGACCGCGGGGTCCGGGATGTTGGCGCTCCTCCAGCGCCAGAACTAGCATTCTGCAGACCACTCTGCCACTCTCTGAAGCCAGCTCCTTTGGGGTGTCAGGGCACAGGGTAAGCCCAGGGAATTTCACGGGCATGGGCTGTCTGTCTGCTGGGCTTCCTCCACCAGAAAATGAGGACTTCAGTCTAAGGTGGTGTTGCTTGCATTGCCATGGTGATGGATAAATTCGACATTCTCCAAGTCTACAAATGGTGGTGTGGGCAGAAGTGGTGTGGCTGGAAAAGCAAGTACTGATCCAGAGTATGCAAGAGCCAGCTGCTGCCCTTTTCATGATGGAAGTGGTCCGCTAGGCAACTGCCCATCCCCCGGGGAGGGGCACCATATTAGGAGCTCACTGTGGGGCCTTGACGTTGCCAAGGTGGGCACTCAGCTGTCATGGCCCAGTCAGACTGGGTGAGGGGAGTCCCTGTGGCTGAGCCCCTGCATAGCCACCCTCCCAGCCTTGTCAGTCCCTTGCACATAGGCCTGTTGAGAAAGCCCGGGGATGGGGGAGGAAAGAGGCCAATATCCTCAGAATGGGTCACCTTGTCCACTTGACCCACAAGAGCCTCCTCCACAGTAGGAGCCGTTCCATGACATTTGTGCCCATCCCGAGCGACCCATCCACTTGCGTTTCCCCTCCAACTAGAAAAAGTTCATTTTTCCAAGTCTCTGATTGGCAGGCCAACCCATTAGCTGCTGCCTGTGGGCAAACACAGAAGTTTTATCTCAGAGAATCTGTCTTCACCACTGGCTTTCCGGGTTTCTCCTGAGTGTGTTTGTAAAGCAGCAACATCCATCCTCTGGCTAGATCTGGGCAGACCAACCTTTAAATCAGGCCCACACTTTTTCAATCCTTTTTTGATTGGTCATATCCCTTCCCATGAGGGTGTAGCTGTGGGTTCAGAAGAGTTGGCAAAACTGTAGGAGCAGATACTGTGGAGCCTAAGCCATCGGCTTTCTCATGAAGTTTACTCATTCCTCCCAGGTCTACTTGGACTCAGTCTCATCTTATATTGCCCTGCCTCATGCACATACAGCTTTATGATTTAGTGGATAAGACACTATTTTGTAATGGACAGCTTGGGTTGCATAGTTTCTTGGTGTCTGTGGCAGGGTGTTAAGTCCCTGCTAAGGTCCAGCAGCAAGCCAGGAGCTGTCTTTGAACCAGAGAAGAGCTTTTGGTGGATGCTGGCATGGCCTTACTCCAAAACCCTGTGTGTATACACAGGGATTTTCCTCTTGGGACTTGCCCCGCCAAGAGTCTCTGCCACTCACTCTCACCACAGAGGGTCTGCTGGGCCTTAGGGGTCAGGTGGCAGGGTAGCTTGCACCAAAGCCTGGAGATGCTGGAAAGCTCATTTGTGCTCTGGGTTCCATTAAAAAATGGCAGTCTTGGAGGGTACCCAATAATGAGTCAGAGAAGCTTGCCCAAGCCATAAATGTGTCTATACAACCCAACAGGGACAATTAAGCACTGTGCTGGGCCCTTCATGGTGGGCATTCCTATGTCTGAAAAGTCTTTATTTACACCTTCCTTTCTTGAAAGTTATTTTTGCTGGGTATAGAATTCTAGGCTGGGTTTTTTCCCCCCCTTTCAATACTTTTAAAGATGCTGTTCCAATATCTTATCATTTTACATAATTTCCAATAGGAAACTTGATAACATCTGGAGAGCCTGGGTGGCACAGTTGGTTGGGCGTCTGAGTCTGGGTTTCAGCTTGGGCTCTGATCTCAGGGTTGGGAGGTCAAGCCCCATATCAGGTTCTGCTCAGCACTGAGTCTGCTTGAGTTTCTCCCTCCCGCCCCCTCTGTCTCTCCCTCCTCCTCTCTCTGTCTCTCAAGTAAACAAATACATATTTTAAAAAAGAGAAATTTGATGTCATCTTTATTTTGTTCTTCTGCTTGTTTTTTCCCTGTTTCTTTTTTTTTTTTTAACTGGGTTTGAGGAATTCAATTATGATGTGGCCTTAGTTTTCCCCCCATGTTTCTTGTGCTTGGGGTTCATTGAAATTCTTGGATTTATGAGTTTACAGTTTTCATCGAACTTGGAAATTTTTAAGCCATTATTTTTTCCAAAAAAATTTTTTTTTGTACCTTCCGTTTCTTGTTCTTCTCCTTCAGGACCCTGATTGTCCATACGTTGGGCCACTTGATATTGTCTCACAATTCACATATGCCGTTCGTTTTTCTGGATTCTTTCTTCTCACGGTTTTAAGTAGGTTCTATTGCTATGTGTTTACATTCACTAAACTTTTCCTACGTAATGTCTAATTTGCCATTAATCCCATACCATATGTTTTCAAGGAATTGTAGTTTTCATCCCTACAAGCTCTATTAGGGTCTTAAAAAATGTCTTTTGTGATTCTATTAATTTTTTAACATACGGAGTATAGTTATAATAACTTCTGTGCTAATTCTAACATTGTGTAAGTTCTGGGTTGGTTTTCTTTTTGTTTTGTTTTGTTTTTGAGCAGGATTGGCTTTTTTCCTGCTTAGATTGGTTTTTGGGTTGGTTTATTAAATTGATTATTCTCCTTGCTATGGGTTGTGTTTTCTTGCCTCTTTGAATGTCCGGTCATCTTTGGCTAGATGCCAGACAGTGTGATTTTATCTTTTTGAGTGCTGGCCATTTTTGTGTTCCTATAAAAATTTGTTGCACTTTGTTCTGGGCTGTGGTTAAATTGCTTCAAAACACTTTGATATTTTGGGGTTTATAGGATGTTAGGTGGGTCTGGAGCAGTGCTTAGTCTAGAGATAATTCCCATCTCCAAGGCACAACCTTCTTAAAAATTCTACCCAGTGCTGTTGAACTATGAATTTTTCCAGTCTGGCTGGTGGAAAACAACACTATTCCCAATATGTGTGAGTACCAGGCACTGTTTTCTCTAATATTCTTGAATGGTTCTTTCTGTAGCCTTCGAAAGTTCTCCCCTCCCCCACACTAGTGCTAGCTGAAATGCTGCTGGATACTCACTACAGGGGGATCCTCTGCAGATCTTCAGGGTTCTTTCTCTGTGCAAGGTTCAGGTTTAGAGCAGATGGCAGGCAGAGAAACACAAGAACTTCCTGGCAAGGACAGTGACCTTTGTCCAGTGTACATGTAATAAATTTATCAGAATTGAAATTGGGGGGGGGGGCATCAAGAGACAACAAATGTAGAATTCTCAAAGGAGGTGTAGGATTACCATATGTAGGCCATCAACAGAAATGCATGAAAACCTGTCCCACACTCTGGAATAAAAGGTGTGTCTGATGACATGGTCCTGCTGGGGTGTGGAGCAAGGGGCACGCCTTTCTTTACCTGAAACCTAGGGAGTATGGCTTCCTAGGGATTGCTCAGAGAACTTAAGATGTGGCCCTCCCTTGGGGCCATCGTGGACTGGGAATGGACTCCCAGCCAGGGAGGGAGGGCTCATGAGCTGCTTTGAAGGTAGAGTATGCTTCCGTGCTGGGACCTGCCTGCTCCTGAGCATTTGTACAGCGAAGGATGCAAGAGTGTTTCCTGGAGACAGATATGAGTCACAGGGATGAGTCATCTTAGGTTCGGTCTAGTGGTCCCCATTGAGGGGTAGAGGGTCCCCTGCAGCCACGAAGTAACACCCACCCAGAAAAGTGATGACATATTGCTCAAGAGAGGGAGCAGCAGGAGCCTGTGAATATCCCCAGGCACAAAGGGGTCAGCTTACACCCTGCCAGACCAGAGGTGAGACTGTAGCCTCCCTCCGCCCTGGTAGTAGTTTCAGGTGGGTGGAAGCAGGGCCAGGCTAGCAGAGGCTCAGGAAGGAGCAAGACAGGCACCAAAAAAGCCCCTGTCCCCAGTGCTTATCTCATGCCCCCCAAGCAGAGTGCAAGGGGATGTTGAGTTGAATCAAGCTCCAAGGTGTCACTCTGCAAGCCTGGGCATTCTGATTTCCGAACTGAGACACTTCAGCTTGAATTTACCATAAGCTGTGTACTTTGCAGGGTGTTGGGCACAATGCTGGGCTTAGCCTGACTTGCTGTGCTGCACAGACCAGAAACCTAGGGGAACCCAAGTAAGAGCTTATTGTAAGGATACTGCTATGGACTGAGGATGTCCCCAGAACTCATATGCTGAAATCCTAACCCCCAATGTGATATATTAGGAGGTGAGGACTTAGGGAGGTCATTAATGGGATTACTGCCCCATCAAAGGACGAATATCTCTTTCCACTACGTGAGAATACAGCAAGACAGCCTTCTATAAACAGCAATGGGGCCCTCACTCGAATATGACCATGCTGGCACCCTGATCTTGGACTTCTAGCTCCCAGAACTGTGAGAAATAGATTTCTGTCTATAAGCCACTCAGTCTACGGAATTTTGTTATAGCGGCCTGAAGTTATTAAGACATATACAGGGGAACTTCATGGGTGCCTGGACACCCGGATTCTCTGTTCTGGAGGACCCAAGACCGGTCTATCCATCAGCTGGTCACAGAGCCCCTAGTCTCTGAAATAGTAATTGTAATGCATTCCAGCTACCAATGTGAGCATTTACTAAGAGCCTAGAACCGTTCAAAGTGCTCAGTGAGTGTTCACTCATTTAGTACTTTCAGAAACTCACTGAAATACAGGGTAGGTCTTACAGTTGTTCTCTTTTTACACCTGAGGCTGAGGCATTGATTTCTAGTCTTCAGAGTAGTGGGCAAGACCTATTGGTATCCATGGTGCCAAATACTGACGGAGAGTATAGGGTGAATTGGAACCTGACTCAAGCCAGCGAGTGAGGCAAGGCTGGGCTGAAAGGCAGTGCTCCAACAGCTTCAGGTTAAGCAGACAAAATGAAGGTGGTCAGGGAGGGGATTCGAAGGGGGAGGTCTTGGCAAGTGCAAAGGCAGAGGCAGGAGGGAGCAGAAACAGTTGGAGCGGTAAGGAGATCAGTGACACTGCAGTCAGTGACTGAAGAGAGGAAGATCAGGGCAGGAGGGTGGAGCAAGACCAGGCAGAGCCTGCTGGGTCTGACTACGAGAGAGTATGTCGTCCATACTTATTTTAAAAAATAAGTATGTACAGATCCGTCCCCAGATGGTCTGATCAAGATACAGAATGCTCCTAGCCCCCAGTTCATAACCCACCCCAAATAACATCTACTCTGATCTCTAACACCGAGATTATTTCTGCCCGTCTTTCAAAGATTAAGGTGTAACATATACAGAGTAGCTTGAAGAACGTTACTTATACCTACTCCTGCATAACCACCACCCGCATAAAATTATACAACACCTCCAGCAGCCAGGAAACTCCCTCCTACCCGTTTCCAGTCACTCCTTCCTCCAAGAGGTAGCTCCTATTCTGATTCCTATTTCCATACATTAGTTTTGCCACAGGCTCCCTCGGTTTTCCTTCTACAAATCTCTATCGGCTCTACCTCCTTGCCCCGGATCTACTGAAGCCCCTCATCCTACCCCCTTCGTAGGGTTAGGCTTCCCAAGGCCTGGCACCCTCCCGCCCAGCTCTCAGCCACCCCGTGGCCTCAGTGACATCCCGTGAGCTCCAGGCGGCCCCGCTGTCCTGCCGCCAAGGGTCTGTTTGGGTGGGGGTGTTCTCCCTCACCCTCCTTACCCCGCCACCCAAATAAACCAACAATCTCACTAACGCAGCGACTCGCCAGGCAAACCCGGCCTGGAGACAGCCGGCCGCTGTCCACCAAACTCCCACCCGAAGACATTTGCTTGCAGTTGGAGAAAGCTGCACAGCGAGTCTGAAGTAGCCACTGCGGGGCACCCGGAATTCACGAGGGGCTGGGTGGCCCCCCGGGCCGCCGCTCTGCAGCGGCTGCGGCCAGTCCGGGCCTCGGGCTCCCGTGCAAGCCCGGCAGGGCCCCGCTTCCCAAGGCTGCTCCCAGTTCGGATACGCCCGGGTTTTAAACCAGCGGGTCACGAGGCCGCCTCCCCGCAAGCACCGGGTTCCCTTCGGGCCCCGAGGCGTGCGCGAGCACGGACCCCGCACCCCCGAGCCCGGTCCGCGAAGCGTCGCGCACGCCGCCCGGGCGCCCTTTGCGCACGCGCGGGCGCGCAATCTCGGCGGCGCACTGGCCGCGAGCTCGCCCCGCCCCCGCCTCCTGGCCTTCCCAGCATCCCGGACTCCCTACGGCAAGCGGCGAGGTCCCATCCCGCCGGGAGCCGGGAGCCGGGAGCGCAGGGGCGGGGCGGCGCGCTGAGGTCAGCGCGGCGGCGGCCGGCCCCGCGGTGGTTGGCTGCGCCCGCGCTGGCCGCGCCCTGGTTGGCTACGGGCCGCGGGGCTGGGCCGCCGGGTCGGGGCTGGGGTCGGGGCTCGGGCGCCGGCCGGGCTTTCGCTGCGCTCTGCTCCGCGCCGCTCCGGGTCGGCGGCTGGCTGCGAAGGCGGGGAGGGCGCGGCCGCGGGCGGGGCTGAAGGGCGCGCGGCGGGGCGAGGCGAGGGCGGGCCGCGCCGGGCGGGGCAGGCGGCGGCGCCGAGGGGAGGAGACCGGCCCATGGACCCGCGGGGCTCGGCGCCCCAGACGCTGCGCCGCCGGGACCGAGCCCAAGATGTCGGCCTAGGCCGGGGCGCTACGACGCGGACGGGGCGGCGACGAGGCGCCGCAGCTGCCGGGGCTCGCGGCAGCCGGGCCCCCGAGGGCTCGCCCTGACGGACTGGCCGAGCGGGCGGCGAGAGTCCGGCGCGTTGGGAGCGGGCCGCGCGGCACCATGTCGGCCAAGGTGCGGCTCAAGAAGCTGGAGCAGCTGCTCCTGGACGGGCCGTGGCGCAACGAGAGCGCCCTGAGCGTGGAGACGCTGCTGGACGTGCTCGTCTGCCTGTACACCGAGTGCAGCCACTCGGCCCTGCGGCGCGACAAGTATGTGGCCGAGTTCCTCGAGTGGGGTAAGTGCGCGCGCGGCGCCGGCCTGCGCCTCCGCCCCCGGGCCTCGCCTGCTCGCCGGCCTCCCCGAGCCCCCGGCCCGCCGCCCGCTTCCCCTCGGGCCGCTCCTCGCGCCCTCGTCCCTTCGCGGCTCTCGGCCCTCCCTGCCCTCCGCCTCGGCCCTGGCGCGTCCGCGTTCGGCCGTCCCGCCCCCTCATCCTGCCCCTGGGAGCCACATCCTCCGTTCCCACCCCCACTCGCTCCCCGCCGCCGGCCAGAGCCCGGGCGCTTCCTAGATCCACCCTCCCGAGTCTGGATATCATTTCCTGCAGCCCTCCCCGGGAAATCCGCCCCCGCCCCTCGGTCCAGAGTCGGCGTCGAGGCCCCCCGCACGCCCTGCTGGCCTGTGGGGGCTGCCGCGTGTGGTTTTTACGTCTGCGCCCCCCACCGCCCGGTGGGGCCCCCATCTGCGTGCGCATTTCCGGGGAGACCGGTTCTCTCGGACCCTCCTGGGTGACGGCCTGCGGCCTCCCCGGGACGTCCAGGGCTTCGGCGCCCTTTACTGTAGCACCTTCAAGGGAGTTTTCCGGTGAAAAGCCTTGTTTTGCAGAAGCAAATTGGTTCTTTTCTTCGTAATCGCGCTGGTCTCTTGTAATAGGTGGGGGCAGCTGGACTGTCAGTATGTGGGAGTCGTTTAGAAACTTCGTTCATCTGATCCTTGCCTGCCTGCTCTGGTTTATTCTGTAGCTCTCCCAGCGTTGATCTGCTGGCCTGTTTTGCTTTATGAGGACTAAAGTCTGGTTAAGCCGTTCGATGATCATTGGAATCCCGGAGACAGCTGCAGGTGTAAAGGGAGACCCTTTCGGTTCGTCTCTAACTAACATGGGCGTCCTGTCCAGACCCTCAGACTCACTGGGACGACTTAGTAGGAAAATGCAGTGCTTATGGTCAGGCCAGACCTAAGAAAATCTTATCCTGGGGTGGTTGCGTCACTGGGCTAGGGCTGTGCAGTTGGAACCAGTAATTTCTAATCTTCGGGACTGATAAAGCTGATATTTACACGAAGAAGCAAATGTATCCTGAGGTGAGACTCCTACTCGCCAAAATGGTAACTGGAATTTGAGGTTCTGTTTACTAATTAAAACTTAAGTTGAGATAATTCTTTAGAGGGTTTGCCTTTTGCTTTCTAGTGAGATGTTTTGTAAGAGCAGCAGGAGAAAGGCGACTCGGAGCCCAGGACAGCCCTTTATGCTTTATTTCGGTAGGGACCACTGTGCTATCTGTGAAATGAGGGCCTTCTCTTTCTGGGATCCTTTACCAGATGTGATTCTCAACCAAATAATTAACTCAGTTTCGCAGTTGCAGAAAGCGAGGTCTTTAGTGCTTGTTACATCTGAGCCTTCTGGATATTGTATTTGCCTTTCCTTGCTGAGCATTGATGTTGAAATCCAGACGGTTCCACAATCAGGTTCAACTCTGTGCACAGTGTGTGGGTAGGAGTGTGTCGGTTCCACAATCAGGTTCAACTCTGTGCACAGTGTGTGGGTAGGAGTGTGTGGGAAAGGCGAAGCGGAGGGAGGGTTGCTGTAGTGGTAAGGTGTGGCCTCTGTAGGCTGAAGTCTGACAGCCGGACACTCTGCCCGCCTGGTTCTTGTGTAGCCCCTTCCCTGCCAGACTGTGCCGGCCACTCTGTGACCTGGTGGGTGTCACCCGAGCAGGCTCTTCTCAGTGTGGGTGGAGGTCTTATTTTATGAGATTTGACCTTTCCAAATGGAAACAGAAGATGTGCGCTATAACTTAGAAATATTTTCAAAACTGTATTCTGGCGTTTGGAACTTACGATTACAAATGAGTTACAGGGTCCTAACAACTCCGTTTGCAGGGAACTGTAAACCTTGACTTGCAGGGAAGAAAAATGGACTGAGGTCTAAGGGGGCATTTTAATGAAATTTTAATACTACTTCTAAAGACTAATAAAATAGGAAACAGTATTTAATCTCCTGCATGTACACCTGTAACTCGCAGGGGTGCGTTACCAATGAAGATGTGTGTACAGTCATTAGGTAGCGTTCCTTAGAATGCTGTGTATTACAACTTAGAATGCTGTGTATTACAACTTAGAATGCCTGTGTATTACAACTTAGAATGCTGTGTATTACAACTTAGAATGCTGTGTATTACAACTTAGAATGCTGTGTATTACAACTTAGAATGCCTGTGTATTACAACTTAGAATGCTGTGTATTACAACTTAGAATGCCTGTGTATTACAACTTAGAATGCTGTGTATTACAACTTAGAATGCCTGTGTATTACAACTTAGAATGCTGTGTATTACAACTTAGAATGCCTGTGTATTACAACTTAGAATGCTGTGTATTACAACTTAGAATGCCTGTGTATTACAACTGGAAGGTGAAGAATTGGGCCGACGAGTGCAATTGTGGAGTGTTATCAGGTGTCCTGACTTCCGAGTAGAATTACATCTGCTCCGGAAACAGAGACGGAAGCCGACGACCTGGGGTTGCTGTCTTTGGATTCACACTTTGTGTGGTGTTTGAAACCTCCAGTGTGTGGATCCTGGCACGCAGAGGGCCAGCCTCTCCCCACCTTCTAAGTCTTGGTAGGTGTCTAATGACAAGTAGGTAGAAATCTTGAAACTTAATGAAGAAATACAGCTATTCAGTTCATATTTTGAGAGTTACTGAGGAATCTTTGAGGAAATTTGGAATATATAAGTAATAAAAGTTTTTAAGGTTTTTTATTTTTAAAAATTGTTTTATTATAACAACAGGTGATAATGGATATTTTATTAGTTTCAGGGGTAGAATCCAGTGATTCGTCAGTTGCATATAACACCCAGTGGTCATTCCATCATTTGCCCTCCTTAATGCCCGTCGTCCAGTTATCCCCTCCCCTCCCACAACCCTCAGTTGTGACCCTTAATCCTTATGATTAAGAGTCTCTTACGGTTTGCCTCCCTCTCTGTTTTCATCTTATTTGTCCTTCCCTTCCCTTATGTTCCGTCTACTTTGTTTCTTAAATTCCACATATGAGGGATGCCTGGGTGGCTCAGTGGGTTAAGCCTCTGCCTTCGGCCCAGGTCATGATCCCAGGGTCCTGGGACTGAGCCCTGCATCGGACTCTCTGCTCAGCGGGGAGCCTGCTTCCTCCTCTCTTTCTGCCTGCCTCCCTGCCTACTTGTGATCTCTCTCTCTGTCAAATAAATAAATAAAATATTCCACATATGAGTGAAAAAATATTCCATATACGAGTGAAATCATGGCATTTGTCTTTCTCTGAAGTTTTATTTTAAGTTACTTTCAGTTTTTTAGAGAGGCAGTGCGTGGGTGCAGAGGGAGAGGGAGTGGGAAAGAGAAGCTCAAGCAGGCTCCATGCCCAGTGCAGAGCCTGACCTCTCGACTCTGAGATCATGACCTGAACTAAAATCAAGAGTCAGACACTTAAGTGACTGGGTCACCCAGGTGCCCTGCTTTTAAATTTTAGAAGAAGAGCTTCTGGCTCTTACTTCCTTTTTGCCATAGTGGTTGCATGGGACAAGAGTAAAGACCATCACTGTAGATCTTTAATTTTCCCTTGATTATGTTTATAGTTTGATTAGTTTCCTCTGTGAAATCCTGAACTTCAATTTAAAGTTGGAAATACCCTGCTTTGCATCTGTATTTCTTTAAGCTGTATTTTAATGCAAATTTCATCCCATTCTAAATAGAACATATGAAGCACTTCGAAATTTCTACAAATACAAGTAAATGAGATGAATTTGCTCTTATCTTTGTTACATAAAAATCCTTTTACATGCGTTAAATTTTTTTTTTAATGGCTTAAATATAATGGCCAGTGTTACAGTTGGATGGAGCTGATGTTTGAGGTCCCAGCCTGTTGGCAGTGGGTGGACCATGGTGGCTCTGTGCTCTGACCCCCGAATGGCCTGCCAACCAGGTGGGAAGCCTGGAGCTTGCAGCTGGTGTAGGCACGCCTCCGGGACAGGGACCTTAGTGTGGGTTTCCCAATTTGCAGTCCAGGGCACCTTCCTTTACCCTGCCACTGTACTTCCTGTATAAGGAAGAGAATCCTTTCTAGCCCTCTTGACTCTCCTCATTTGTGATTTTTCTTGTTAGGAAGGCAGCATTATCTTCATCCACGTGAATTCCCGTAGCAGTTGGCACAGGGATCCTCGGCCCGAGGTGTGAGTGGGGAGGACTCTACCGAATTTAATACGCTCAGGCCGAACTAGTGGGGCCAAGCATCTCAAGATCCATTTTGGTTTGATACATAACGGCTCCTCCACATGGAATGTTTGTATAACATGGGAATGACTTAAACAGATGTTTTGAATAAGATCTAAATTTGGGGGAGATATTGGATTGCATAATAAAAATTAAGTTAACATAATTTAGACTTGTAAGTAGCTATTTGAAATGCCTGGTGACATTGACTACATGGCATGGAATGGGACAGTTGAAACCATTAAACCTAACAAGTGAGCCTTACCTCTTCTCTCCTAAAACCTGGTCCATTGACATTTGGGTGTCGGAGTGAACAGTAGTGTCTCTTTGTGTGTGACACAGTTTGTGTGTTAAATCTAGACTTCAGGTAACTAAGGTTGGCATTGGAGTGAATGGGTTTCAAACAGGATGCTCTGTGGGAGGCCCTTCAGAAGGTTTACGCTGTGCAGCCGACTGCCCAGGTGGACAGAGGCGGCCTCTGCTGCCCTTGCCCTGCCTCCGTTGCAGGGCTCAGTGCCCTTAGAAGTCTGTCTGTGCTGACGTCCGTGATGCTGGGTAAACACGGGAGCAAACGGGACTGTTAATTCCAAACTGTATTAAGTATGGTGAAACTATCAAGTGCTTTTCTTGGTAAAGAGACAAAAAATATTTTTTAAGACTAATAAAGTAAAAGGTTCTTGCTGGAAGAAGCCAAATAGAGATTTTTTACCTTTTTTTTTTTTTTTAATCCCAGAGAAGATAAAATTGAAGGAAGTTTTGAAGGAGTTTATGGGTTGTTTTTTTTTAAACTCATGAAAACCCTGTAATCACATCACCCTAACTAGTCCCCATAAGATAACACCTTTTAGTCCCTGTCCCAAGTTTAAGTTTGTTTCTTAACTTCTTTGAATGGTCCAGAATGACAGTGTGTTGGGGTTATCTTAAATTTGCGTGAAAAGCTCACACAAATGCTCTCTTAATAAGGAAAGTGGGTGAGAGGAAAAGAACACTTTTCTTAGACTTGAAACCAGACGTGTTTTGACAATCTGAACTACATAGGGACTTAAAAAGCTAGAGAGACTACTGTTTTTTAAAGACAGATACTGACAATGAAGGTTGTGCAACGGATCTGAAAGATCTGTGTTGCATGGTAGGTTTTTGGTCAGTTTCATTGACTGGTAGGTAACTGACAACAAAATCCTTTTTAGATTAAAACTTTGTAAAGAGGATCAATTACATGATAGGAGAACTTTGGATTTTGTTATCTTTAGGTAAGAATTAGAAATTCAGAGAGAATTTGAGTTGGATCGTGTTTCAGTCCATTTCTGTCCTTGTACTGGAGCTGCGGTGGAGACTTGTGGAACTGGCCCGAAGGTGACTCCAGATGTTATGGGGACTGCGATGATTTCTCCAGCCTCCACGGTCACAGAGTCCTAAGTGTGAACTCTCTTAGGAATTGGAGTGACCATGTGGTCTGCCCTCCACCCCGACCCCGCTCTCCCTTCGGTGAAACAGGCTCAGGACATTTTCCCTGATCATTTCGGACCAGCAGCCTTCTAGTGGGGGGTTCTCTTGTTCACCGGACCGTGACCAACATCAGCTGCCTTGCAGGCACCTGCTTTCAAATACCTGTTTTGTTGTAGCCTTTTCCTTCCATTCCGGTCATCACTGGCCTTGTTGAAGCTCTCCAGCTCACGGACCTAAACGAATGCCTTTCTCACTTTAGGACTTAAATGCCTCTGCCAAGTCGGCCTCAGACCCTGCTGTTTCTTTCAGCGCCCCCCTTTCAAATACTTCATATTCTGGTGCCTTTAATCAGTCAGGTAAAACTGACGTAAGAAGACCCATCTAATCTTAGTTTTAGAAGTTGAGATTAACAGCAGTTCTGACCATACCCCGTGATTTTCTTCAAATATAATTTTACCTTTATTAAAGTAACGCATTTAGTTAGTAACACTGGGTTTTAACTTTCATAAGCAGCCACTTCTAACCCCTCTGTTGCTGTTCGATAATCATCTGTCTCAGGATTGCGTTCAGCTGCCGGCAACACAGCCAGCTGACAGCGACTCACCCCAAATCAAGGGGACTTCTGTCTCATGTGGAATTGGGGTGTGGGGAGGGCAGGTCTGGTAAACAGCTCATTCCAGCAACTTTTTTTTTTTTAATTTTTTTAAATTTATTTGTCAGAGAGAGAGGGGGAGAGCGCGAGCGAGCACAGGCAGACAGAGTGGGAGGCAGAGGGAGAAGCAGGCTCCCTGCCCAGCAAGGAGCCCAACGTGGGACTCGATCCCAGGACACCAGGATCATGACCTGAGCCAAAGGCAGCCGCTTAACCAACTGAGCCACCCAGGCGTCCCATCATTCCAGCAACTCTTTAGGGCCCTTTCCTGCTCTCGGTGCAGCATCTGATGGTGGCTGTCCCCTCTGCATTCCAGGCGGCAGGGTGAAGCACGAGGTTACGAGTCTGGGGGCTTGTGGCTGTTCGGCAGTTCCTGCCTCAGATTCCATGTCTCTGTGAATCTTGTGCCGCTGACTTCTGGTGTTTCTGTTTCAGATGTTATCTGTTGACTTCTTACTGGAGGGAGGGAAGGTTATAGAACTTTAATGTAACTTCTCTGCCCACCTGTCCTCTCTCTCCCTTTTTCTGAATATGTTTTGTTTAAATTGGTAGTGTTTGTGTGTTCTCACTAGGTAAACATCTTAACCTAAGGCACATAGCATGCAGTTAGTTCCCTGTCTTTACTGAGACAGAATTATTTCTGTGTTTACTAGAATGAGGTAGGCTGCTTCCCTTTAACTTAGAAGCCAGCATACAGCTAAGTAGAGTCTGGGTTTGTAGCTGGAATGTCTCACACTGCTGCACCCAGCCTGTCACCTTCCACCCCTCAAAGCCTTTCCTTTTCCTGTTCTTATTGAGACTTTTTTGTTCTAGGCCGAGTGCTTAGCAGTACTCCTACCATTTCTCTTTATTCCTTTTTTTTTTTTTTTAAAGATTTTATTAATTTATTTGACAGACAGAGATCACAAGCAGGCAGAGAGGCAGGCCGGGAGAGAGAGGAGAAAGCAGGCTCCCTGCGATGCAGAGAGCCCGAAGAGGGGCTGGATCCTAGGACCCTGGGATCATGACCCGAGCCGAAGGCAGAGGCTTTAACCCACTGAGCCACCCAGGTGCCCCGACTCTTTATTCCTTATGGGAATTTTTTTGGTGTCTGTTTTTTGAATTCCCCTTTCTGGATTTCATGTCTTTTTTATTTTGGTACAGTGTGTCTTCTAGGATAAAGGGTTCAGCAGAGATAAATTTTTGAGACCTACCCTGTCCCTGTCTGAAAATGCCTGTTCTTCCCACACTCTTAAGCGGCAGACTGCCAGGGTGCTGAATTCTAGGTTGGAAGTAGTTGTTCCTCAGAAGTTTGAAAGTGTCAGTCCATTACTGCCCACCTTCCATTGTTGGTAATGAGCAGCCTGACCTCATAGTGACCCCACGACTTTGTGTGACTTGTCTTATCTGGGAACTCTCGGGGTCTTCTCTCCACCCCCAGCATTCTTGGTGGGTCTTTCTGGTGGGGACACCGAGTCCGTCAGCTCTGGAAACTTTTCCATATTGTCTCTTGGTGATCTCATCTGTGAGTTTGCTGCTGTAGCCGTCTTGATCTCCTATTATTCGGTTGTTGGACCTTCTGGAGTGTTCTGCTAATTCCCTTTTCCTACTTTTTCCTATTCACTTACCTGCTTCTTCTGATTTTTCTGGAAGAGTTCCTCAATTGTATCTTCTAGTCCTTACATTGGGTTTTTATTTCTGCCATCATCTTTCATTACTAAGTGTTTTTGCTCTCAGCATTCCTTTTTATAACATCCTATTTTCGTTTCACGAAGGCAATGCACTTTTTTTTTTTTAAGATTTCATTTATTTATTTGAGAGCAAGAGCGTGTACCTGCACAGAAGCTGGGGGGAGCGGCAGAGGGAGAAGCAGACTCCCCACTGAGCTGGGAGCCTGCTGGAGCCTGACATGGGGCTCTATCCCAGGACCCCAGGATCACAACCTGAGCCCAAGGCAGATGTTCAACTGACTGAGCCACCCAGGCCCCCTCGCAGTGTATTTTTTAAAAGGTTTTTTAAAAATTTATTTACATGTATGCATTTCTGTTATGTAGACATTTTCTTTTGTTTCCTATGCTGTCTCTCCCTTCTGAGTCCTTGTTCTCCTCTTTCCTTCTTTGGTCTTTGTCTTTGATGTCAGAAGCTTTTCTCCAAATTTCTGCCGATTATTGGCTGTCTTTTTATAATCGTGAGTGGGCTCTCCATGTGCATGGACAAACCTTTTTTTAAGTGTTGAGTCTTACTGTTAGGAAATAGGATGGGGCCTGCCAATATGATGAACACTACCAGAAGTTGTAAAGCAGTTGTTTCTTTGGGCCTGTCAGTTTCCCCAGAAAGGGGTTTCTGGTGTCCTGCCTGGGTAGTGGGGAGTAGTGTGGGGTATGCTGGCTTTTTGGGAAGGGTGGGGTAAGGTGGAGAGTTGAAGAAAGGGGGAAGAAGCAAAAGGAGTTCTGGGGTGTCACTGCTTCTCCCAGAGATTTGAAGCCGGTCTTGTTTCCTCTTTGTTAGCATTTAGACCCGCAGAGCTCCTGGGGCTGCGGATCATTCCTGAGCTGACTTATCCCTACCTCACATGTAGTAACTTGGGGTTTTCTAGCTTTGCTGAATTAGTCATCACTTGTCCACTGGCTTTTCTCACTGTGCAAAAGTAAGCTGACATTTCTAGGCTGCTGTCCTCTCCTGTCACTCACTCACCAAGCATTTTTTGAGGACTTAAAAGTACCAGGCACTGCAGTGATGAACAGAATCCCTGTTCTCCTGGAGCCCATGTGAGCCATGAGGCTGTTTCCCTTGGTAATCACAAGCTATCATTTTAGGAGCTTTTTCAGATAGTATAAGGCTAAAGTGGGTGTTCTGAAAGGTAGTCTAGTTTTCATTGCTGTGTAAAGTCAGAGGGATGGTTTCTATTTTCTTTGACTTGGATGTACTGGCATTTCTATTCTATGCTTATTCACTTATTAGAAAGCTTCTCCTCTAAGTAGAAGGAAGATGTGGGAATAAGCGGGACAAGTTTTTCTCTAGGAACTGCATCCCAGGGTTGGGAGAGGGGGGATAGGAAAGGGATGTGAAGAAGGGAGAGTTACAGGATGGGTACACTGGAAGGAAAAGTGGAAAGTGCTTCTTCAGATGCCTGGGGAGCAGTCACTCTAGGATGGGCTTGGGGCGAAGCAGGGAGGGACCTCTGGAGGTCCACAGTGCGGAGATGTCCGCAGTTGGGGGGTGTTTGTGACCCAGGGACCATGTGTATAAGCTTTGATCTTTCTTCAACTGACATGCAGCTGATTCTGTTTAAGGTCTTGGTATGCAGGAAGGTATCATCAACTATTTACTTATTTAGATATTATTTATTTATTTGAGACTGAGCTCATGTGTGCCTGCACCCTAGCGAGTGCATTAGGGCATGAAGTGGGGAAGGGGCAGAGGGAGAAGCAGACTCCCCACTGAGCAGGGGCCCTGACCCAGGGTTCCAACCCAGGGCTCCATACCAGGACCCCCAGAGCATGATCTGAGCCAGAGGCAGACACTTAACTAACTGAGCCGCCCAGGTGCTCCAGGTATCACCAGTTTAAAATCAAGAGCAGAAGAAGAAATGTTCTTGCCACTCATAATTTTCTAAAAACAAGTAACAGAAATGAAATCCAAAGGTAAATAGACCTCCCTTACCATGACACCCAAATTAAATTTTAAAGCTGTTGCTGTTTTACTTTACTCCTGTCATGTGAAAGAATTGAACAGAAATCATTGCATTTTTCTTATTTTGTTTAAAAAAATTTAAAACAGGGAACTGAATTTATTTTTTTAACTTATATGTTGTTTTTAACTGGAAATATCATTTTTTAAAATTTATTTTTTAGTTTAATTTTTTCTTTAAAGTAGGCTCCACACCCAGTGTTGGGCTTGAGCTCATGACCCCGAGATCAAGAGTTAACAGGCTTTTGCACTGAGACAGCTAGGGGCCCCTGGAAGTAGCATTTTTTTTTTTTAAAGATTTTATTTATTTATTTGACAGACAGAAATCACAAGTAGGCAGAGAGGCAGGCAGAGAGAGAGGAGGAAGCAGGCTCTCCACGGAGCAGAGAGCCCGATGCAGGACTCGATCCCAGGACCCTGGGATCATGACCTGAGCCGAAGGCAGAGGCTTTAACCCACTGAGCCACCCAGGCACCCCGGAAGTAGCATTTTTATTCTTCACTATTGAGAAAGATTTGATTTCATAATTATTGGGAATACAGTAATCTTTTAAAAATAATTTTGCAGCTCTGTTGCAAATGGACTTCTTTTTTAACTGCAAGTATTTGAGATCAGAGTGTTGAAAAATGTTTTAAGTGTGTTAACAAGCCACCCTTCTGATGTACCTTTAAAACTGATCTGGGAAAATGTCAGTAAAGCACTGCTTTTGAATATGCGGACTGTATTGTCTCGAAGCAAGTTGGGAAGTTACTGAGAGCGCTCTGTTCCCCGTTTCACCATAAGGTGTCAAGAATGGCATTTAGATTAGACTGTATCAGGACAAGAAATGTTTCTGAAAACTTCATTATGGCTTTATGTAACCAAAGTGATAAGCCTGGGTATATTTCCTTTTACAAATATTTGATTATTTTTTTAAAAAGCAAGGTTTGCCTTTATGAACTTTTGATAATCCGTGTGAAATAACACGTGAAGAGGGTTACTGGGACAAAAAGTGATACCGATCAGCAAGATGAGAGAAACTTAAATTGCACGGCTGATTAAGTTTATTTCAGTGGAAAAGAAAGATTTCTCTGGCATTTACAGTTACCAGATAGTTTTTTTAGTCTTTCTTTCTCTCTTTCTCTCCTTGGTCACAGCGTTACTGAGGTGTAACTCGCACGCAGTTTACCTGTTCAAATTACACGGCCCAGTAGCTTTGATACTTTCCTGGGGTCGTGTGGCCGTCTCCACTGTTGAATCACAGACATTTTGGTCACCTCCGAAAGAAACCCTGTACCCCTTCGCCGACAGGCCTAAGCAGCCACTGATCTCATCCCATCATGTATTTGCCTGTTCTGGACATTTCCGGTGGTCTTCTGGGACTGGCTCCTTTCACTTAGCATAATGATTTCAAGGACATCTCTGTATTTCATCCCTTTCACTTCCAGATAACGTATATTGCACAGATAGTCCACAATTTGTTTATCTCTTCATCAGCTGGTGAATACTTGGGTTGTTTCTTCCTTCTGGCTGTTACGAAGAATCCCGCTGTGGTCATTAAAGTACCAGTTTTGGTGTGGACATACGTTTTCATTGCTCTTGGGCGTATCCCCGGGGGTGGAATTGCTGGGTCACTCAGTGCCTTTATGCTCAGCATTTTGGGGAACTGCCAGATTGTTTTCCATAGCAGCTGTCCCAGTACACATTCCCACTAGCAGCATTTAAGACTTCCGATTTCTCCATATCCTCACCAAGACTTGCTGTTGTCTTTTATTCTTGCCATCCTGGTGAATGGTGTCTCATTTTAGTTTTGATTTACTTTTCTCTAAAGGCTACCAGTGTTGAACATCCTTTCTTGTGTTTATTGGCCATTTGTATATCTTCTCTGCAGAAATGTCTGTTCTTTTGCCCATTTTTAAAATGTGTTTTCTGTTGTTGAATTGTAAGGGTTCCTTACATATTCTGGATATTAAACCTTTACCAAGTGTGTGATTTGCAAATATTTTCCTCTGTACTGTGGGTTGTCATTTCACATTCTTGATGGTTTCCTTTGAAGCACAAAAGTTTTAAGTTTTGATGAAGTTTAATTAAATTTTGTTGGGGTGCCTGAGTGGCTCAGTGGGTTAAGCCCCTGCTTTCGGCTCAGGTCATGGTCTCAGGGTCCTGGGATCGAGTCCCGCATCGGGCTCTCTTCTCCGTGGAGAGCCTGCTTCCCCCTCTCTCTCTGCCTACCGCTTGGCCTACTTGTGATCTCTCTCTGTCAAATAAATAAATAAAAATCTTTAAAAAATTTTTTTGTTGGTTTCTGGTGTCATATCTAAGAATCCGTTGCCAAGGGGCACCAGGGTGGCTCAGTTGCTTAAGTTCAGGTCATGATCTCAGAGAGCTGGGATTGAACCCCAGGGAGGGCTCCCTGCTTAGTGAGGAGTCTGCTTGTCTCTTCCCCTCCCCCTGCTCATGCTTTCTCTCTCTCTCTCTCTCTCAAATAAAAAAGTTAATTAAAAAAAAAAAGAATCCATCGCCAAACCCAAGGCTCCAAAGATTTATACCTGTGTTTTCTTCTAAGGGTTTTATAGTTTCAGATCTTACATGTAGGTCTTTGATCCTTTTTGAGTCAATTTTTGTGTATGGTGTGAGACAGGGCACCTCATTCTTTTATCTCTTTTGCATGTGATTATCCTCTTACCCCAGCAGCATCTGTCGACACTGTTCTTTCCCCACTGAGCGGTCTTGTGTATAGGTCTCATTCTGGGCTCTCAGTTTTGTTCTGTTGAGTGTTTTGCCAATCTTTAATGCCAGTACCGATGCTGTCTTGATTACTCTTGCTTTTTAGTAAGTTTTGAATTCAGGTAGTATGAGTTCTCCAACTTTGTTCTTTTTCAAAATTGTTTTGGCTATTTTGAGTTTCTTGAATTTCCATATGAGTTTTAGGATAAGCTTGTCAGTTTCCATAAAGAAGCCATCTGAGATTCCAATAGAGGTTGCATCGAATCTGTAGATGAATTTGGGGAGTATTGCCATTTTAACAATGTTAAGTCTTCTGTCTATGAACATAATGTCTTTCCACTTATTTAGGTCTAAATTGTTTTTCAAAAATATTTGGTAGTTTTCAGAGTTTAACGTGTTTTTCTTTTTTTTTTATTGCAAAATGTGTGGTATAAAATTTGTCATTTTAACTTTAAAAGTGTGTTTATTTGGGGGCGCCTGGGTGGCTCAGTGGGTTGGGCCTCTGCCTTCAGCTCGGGTCATGATCTCGGGGTCTTGGGATCGAGCCCCGCGTCGGGCTCTCTGCTCAGCAGGGAGCCTGCTTCCTCCTCTCTCTCTGCCTGCCTCTCTGCCTACCTGTGATCTCTGTCTGTCAAATAAATAAATAAAATCTTTTAAAAAAAAGTGTTTATTTGGTTATATTAATTACATTCACAAAACAGTATAAGATTTGCAATTACTACATTATTCCTAAGGTTTTTTTTTAATGCTGTTGTAAATGAAATTGTCTTCTGAATCTCACTTTCAGATTATTCGTTGCAAATGTATCCAAATAATTGATTTTTTTTATAGTGATCCTGTGTCCTACAGAATTGCTGAACTCATTTATTAGTTGTTAGTTTTTAGTGGATTCCTTAGGATGTTTGTATATAAGATCATGTCACCTGTGAATAGAGATAGTTTGGTTCTTCCTTTCCAGGCTGGATGTTCGTTCTTTCTGTCGTCTAACTGCCCTGGCTAGATCCTCCAGCACAGTGCACAATAGAAGTGGCAAGAGTGCACGTTCTTGTCTTATTCCTGATCCTAGGGACAAAGAATGTAAGTCTTTCACCATAAAGTATGCTCACAGCTGTGAGTTTTCGTAGATGTCCTTTATCAGATTGCGGTAGTTTCCTTCTTTTCCTAGTTTGTTGAGTTTTTTCCTAAAAGGGTATTGAGTTTTGTCAACTACTTTTTCTGGGTCCCTTGAGATAATCATGGTTTTGCTTTTTTAAGATTTTATTTATTTATTTATTTATTTACTTGACAGAGATCACAAGTAGGCAGAGAGGCAGGCAGAGAGAGGGGGAAGCAGGCTCCCTGCTGAGCAGAGAGCCCGATGCGGGGCTCGATCCCAGGACCCCGAGATAATGACCTGAGCTGAAGGCAGAGGCTTAACCCACTGAGCCACCCAGGCGCCCCAATCATGTTGCTTTTGTTTTTCAGTCTGTCGATTCTGGTATATGGCATTAATTGTTGTATGTTGAACCAACCTTAAATTTCTGGGATAAATCCCACTTGATCATGGTGTACAGTTCTTCTGTGGTGGCTGGATTTGGTTTGCTAGTACTTTGTTGTGGATTTTTACATCAATATTTGTAAGAGATACTGGGGTGTGTGTGTTTCTTTTCTTACATGTCTGTCTTTGGTTTTGATACCAGGGTTAATGAGTTAGAAGGTGTTCTCTTTTTTTTCCTTTTGAGAGTTTGTGAAAATTTTGTATTCTTTAAATGTTTGATTTTGAAGAACTGCCAGATTCTCAGTTTACCTGGGAAGCTATCTGGGCTTTTCTTTGGTTAGTTTTTGGATTACTAATTCAACCCCTGTACTTGTTGGACATTTATTCACATTTTCTCTTTCTTCTTGAGTCAGTTTGGTAATTTTTATCTTTTTTAAGAATTTGTCCATTTAAAAAAAAAGAATCTGTCCATTTCATCTAGATTAATTTTTTGGCATAGAGTCTATTCATAGTTTTTCTTAATCCTTTTATTTCTGTAAGCTCTGTGGGAATGTCTCCTCTTTCAGTTTTAACAATTTGAGTCTCCTCTTTTTTTTTTTCCCCCTTGGCCAACCTTAAAAATGGGTTGCCATAAAACGGCAAGTTTTCTGTTTTACCGCAGTAAAAAAGTAACTGCAAGTAAAAGTCCCTGATCTCCATCTATGCTGTCAACAACTGCTGCTTGTTTTTTCCGCTCACTGTACGGAGCTTGTGTGTCCGTGCGTTCCGTCTGCATGGACGTCTGTGGCGGCCGGTTTTGGGGCTGTTAATGAAGAGTTCTGACATAAATTGGTTTGGTTTTTACATTTTTTAAGAAAGTTCTCCAGAGAGAATTTCTTTGACTGCAGTGTGTCTACCATATCATGGTTGGTTTTTCTTTAAGAATTCCTTTCTAGATGTTTCTTGAGTTACTCTCCCATAACTCTGAGTTCTGTAATAGTTGTGGGGAATGGTCGTGGATGGTCCAAGTTACAGTTCTCTGTGATTTGGGATTGCCCCATGTACCAAGTATTAAATATATCAGAACATAAATCACAAAACTTGCAGTAGGCCAGTGCTATTTTTATTTTAAATAGTTTTAAAATTACAAAAATAACAATGTGGTCTAATAACTTGAAACAATGCAGAAGGGTATGCCTTAGAAAGTGAAAGTCTTTTTCCCAGTCATTGTATATAACTTTTTATTTCTTTTTTAATTTTAGAACATACTGTAGACTTCTCATTAAAATTGAATATTAATTTGAAAGGCTTCTTAATATAAAAATATACTCTTATTCATAGTTTTAAAATTTTCATGAGAAGTTTATGTTGAAATATGGTTATTGCATGTATCAAGAGGGCTGTAATTTTTGCCTTTGATAAACTTTTAATTTTTATTGTTATGCATATGTATATTGACATACATAATGCTAGTGAATCATTCATGCATTCCCAGGTGGGGCACACTTAGCTATGACATTGTTTTGTTTTAAGATTTTATTTATTTATTTGACAGAGAGAGAGATCACAAGTAGGCAGAGAGGCAGGCAGAGAGAGAGGAGGAAGCAGGCTCCCTGCTGAGCAGAGAGCCTGATGCTGGGCTCGATCCCAGGACCCTGAGATCACCATCTGAGCCAAAGGCAGTGGCTCAATCCACTGAGCCACCCAAGCGCCCTATGACATTGTTTTTATCTGACTGCACAGTTGAGCCTTTTGTGTTCTGTTTTGTTTATTAATTTTTAATTTATATTCCCAGTGGGGGGGGTTCTGTAGTTAGTGGATTTATATATTAAATCATTTAATTACTTTAATTTCCTTTCCTCTGTGACATAATTTTCAAGTTAATCTTCACTGAAGAGGTAATTAGGGGGCGCCCGGTGCTCAGTCCGTTAGGCGTCTGACTCTTGTTTCAGCCCAGGTCTGGTCTCAGGGCGGTGAGATCGAGCCCCGCGTCGGGCTCCATGGTCAGCATGGAGTCTGCTTGAGATTCCTTCTCCCTTTCTCTTCCTCTCCCACGCCCTCGCGTGCACATACTCTCTCTAAAGAAAAACAAATTTTAAATGGTTTTAAAACATTCAGTTCGGAGAATTATCAGTTTTATGTTGTCAAAGCTTATAGCACTTATAAGCGCTATATTCTGTGACTGTAATGAAGTCTTCTTGTTTCGTAGGAGTCGCTGCGGGACTTGGCCGTTGGCACGCGGCGTTCCGCGTACCGGCGGGCCTCGTGCTGTCGCGCGCCCCGGCTCGGCGTCCTCCACAAACTCAGGGTTTGTCGGGATCCTGCGGCACGCAGCTCTGTCAGCACCATGTTTCCTGCAACGTTTGCTCACTTCATGTCTGTGTCACATTTTGCTAATTCTTGCACTGTTTCAAGCTTTTTCATTATTACTACGTTTGAGTTACTGCAGTCCACGATAAACC